>OZ020276.1:8242947-8537330 GCA_963971205.1 Aethes cnicana | reverse complement strand
TATTCAGCAAATTGGCCACATGGGGGCGCTTTTGCACGTCAGAAATAATTTTACATGTGTTTCTTGGCCGGGTAGAGGTTGTTGCCCCAGGGGTAGTGCGTGTCGCGCGCGCCGGCGCGGCAGGCCGCCTCCCACTCCCGCTCGCGGGGCAGCCGCGCGCCGCGCCACTCGCAGTACGCACGCGCGTCCCGCCATGACACGTGACTCACGGGGTGCTCCATCAACTCTGAAATATGCAGTTTCATTATGATCAGAATCTTTATTATTACAACCTTACAAAACATATTAATATAATTAAATGCAATAATGGGTCCCATCCCAGCATAGTGCTGGGTATGAAAACCCTCTGCTGGTTTTCAGATCTTGATCAATCTATGTATATCTTTACATGAATGAACTTATTTTTTAAATGACTTCTAAAAAAAGGAGGAGTTTCTCAATTTGTCTGTTTTTTTTTATGTTCCTCAATTACTCCATCAATTGTAAAGTTCTTAATTCGTCCTCCTTATATTATACCGATTTCGAAGATTCTTTTTTTAACCGAAAGGTGGTACCTCCGAATTGGTCCCAATTTAATTTGGTTCAGTTCTGATGATGTGATCCATGACAAAATGGAACTGCTCAAAATTTAAAAAAAAGTCTGAAAAAGTGTATGGGAACAGCAAAAAAAGAGGAAAACTTTGTATGGGAAACAGAAATCCTCAAAGTGCATGACTACTTAACTAGATCAGTTTTATTTCAATAATTTAATTTTAAACAACTAAAGAATTGAAAAGTTACTTACCTGATATATTTGAATCAGGTCCGTGGGGATGTCTCCAATCACTTCCATCAACCTTATACCACCAAGGCGCCTGTGCCACTCTAAAGTCCTTTAATTCTTCTCTAAATGTATTGTTTAAAAATAGACCAAATACATAACTATCTCCAAAAGTTTCTGCTTCAGTCTTATAATTTGTAGATGATACAAATTTCGCAAAATCCCTGTTAGAAACTTCGTATTTATCCAAAAGGAATGATTTTAACTGGACAATTTTTTTAGGACCTTCAATGTCATTAGGTATCATAATGTCATCAGTACCAAACTGATACTTCCCGGCAGGCACTGTTACCATTTCAGGGGACGTTGTTTTCTCGCCGTGACTCTCCTTATTATATTTGTTTTCCATTGGGCAATGATCCACATCTGTTTGCTGTTTACCTTCTAAGAATTTACTTTGAATGCCTTCGCTACCTGCACGATCGACGTTACATCCACATTCCTTGTTTTCATTGCAAACTAGTGCAAAATTTAGCATATAAACAAATAGTAATACTAAAAACATCGTCGTGCTTGTTGCAGTTTTTATAAGCCTTGTAAAGAAAAAGAAGTGGAGACCAAGGCAGTCACCTTATACACAGAGGACTTGGAAGGCCATTGAAGTGAAGCGTTTGTTTTAAAGATATATAGCATCACTATGTCAATAAAAAATGGAGATAAAATAGACACACACTACACTATAAAATAAAGTAAACACACCGACGGCACTGGCATCATTTGACACTTTTTTTTTTTCTTATTGACATTTTTCATCTGTCACATACACAAAGTTAAACTTGAGCTGTTTGAGATACTTTTTAAAAAGCCAATCATTCCTTTTTTTTAAGTAGCCCACTAAGTCTGTCCGGTCGCGAGACCAAAACTACTGAACAGATTTTCATGCGATTTTCTTAGTCATGAAGGTTTACTTTATATGTGAAATTTCTGGCACAAAGGCATTCCATCTTAGGCCTCAGGGTAGGCAACGCATTCGAGATCTTATGGTTTCTTAATGGGGGATCATAGCATTTCGGTGTCCATGGGCCGCAGTGACCACTTACCATCAGGTGAGCTGTGCGCTCGTTTGCCTATACCATTGGTATAAAAAAATATTTTCAATTCGTTGCAACTACGAGGGGCGTTCAAAATATTCTCGGTATTGATATCTTATAACCTCTTTTTGAATTTGTTTTGTTACTGGCTGGTAAGGTTCATTCTTTGACATTAAAAAAAAGTATAATTCAAACCGAGATGTTCTTTTGTTTTTCTGCAATTTCTGAACAAACACGAACACAATGAGTGAATTAACAATGTTAACGAAATTAGAACATCGTTCCGTAATAAAATTCTTGACGAAACAGGGTAAAAACCAAAAAACCATAAAAGAGGAAATGGATTGTGTTTACCGTGAGTCTGCTCCTTCTTTATCTACAATTCAAAAGTGGTCAAGCGAATTCAAACGTGGCAGGGAGAGTATTGAAGATGACCCTAGACCTGGCCGGCCTGTAGTAGCTACTTCACAAGAAAATATTGATCAGGTGGAAAACCTTATATTGGAAGATGGTCGAGTGAAGATAAAATCAATAGCTCAAGTAACCAATCTTTCTATTGGTACCGTACATGACATTATCCATGACCATCTTAATATGTCAAAGGTCAGTGCAAGATGGGTTCCGCGAATGCTGACTCGACTTCAAAAAGATGTGCGTGCAGCTTGCTGTTCCGATTTTATTGACCTGTGTGGTGAAAATCCTGATGAGGTGCTGCAAAAGATAGTTACTGGAGATGAAACCTGGGTTCATCATTATGACCCAGAGAGTAAACAGGAGTCCATGCAGTGGCACATTAAGGGTTCAGCTCATCCCAAGAAGTTCAAGGTCGTCCCTTCCGCTGGCAAGGTCATGGCAACAATATTTTGGGATTGTGAAGGAGTATTGTTGATCGATTATAAAGAAAAAGGTGTAAATATCACGGGACAGTACTACGCGAATATTCGACATCAATTAAGGGACGCAATAAAAGAAAAAAGGCGAGGAAAGTTGTCTAAAGGTATTCTGTTTCTGCATGACAACGCCCCTGTCCATACTGCTCATATTGCCAAGGCAGCTATTGCTGAATGTGGGTTCGGAACTATAACTCATCCACCGTATAGTCCGGACTTAGCCCCCAGCGACTTCTTTTTGTTCCCCAATCTCAAAAAGGATCTGCGTGGAAATCGATTTTTTGACGATGAGGCGTTGAAGGCGGCAGTAGAGGAGCACTTTTATACCAAGGATACAAAATATTTTTATGAGGGATTAAAAAAAAAAATTGATCGATCTTTTAAGTGTATTAACATAGAGGGGGAGTATATTGAAAAATAAAAAATATCAAACTGTTCATACTTGTTTGTTTTCATTCCAATACCGAGAATATTTTGAACGCCCCTCGTATATGTATAGGTACAGGTTGACACAACTAGAATGCGCGTGGATTAAGCGATAACGGACTCTGCGTTAATGTGTTTAAGTGCTTCCCCGCGCGCCTTCTTTGTTGTGTCGTGCTAAAATAAGTATGTATTTAAGATTTGAATAAACAAAGATAAAATTTCATAATGCTTATATTCCATGAACTTAAGTTAACCAAATACAATTCTATAAAAAAACGAAAAAACCAAAAAATAAAATGTATATTTTAAACCTTTTCTTAATATGACTGTATAATATGGCTTGGGAGGGACACTGTAAAGAAAGACAAAGATTCAATTAGTAATTTCTGTCAATTCAATTCAATTCAATTCTTGTGTTTATGGCTCCATCGAGACTGTCGATGATAGTAATTTCTGTCATAAAAGCAGGTAGAAGTAGGTACCTACTACCTAGGCGCGGCGGGTTAACGTCAAAAACATGTTTACAGTTATGCACCCTGTTCCGTTGTATTAAGGACTAATAGATAGTGTAGACATATCTTTGACGTCGATTGTACATATAGGTAAATTAGAAGTGCACATTAGAAATTAATTGAATGTGCCTAATACCGAAAAAGTACGTAGGTAGTGGATGGCTGCTAAGTAAGCCCTTTATGCGCTGAAGCCACTAAGCGTGAGAAGCGTCTACTTCTACCTGCTGTTATTTAATAAAATAAAATAAAAACTATTACGGAATTCTCACCTGCATGAATTTGTTTTGGACTCGAAAATTAACACGAAACAATTATGTACTGAAATTAAAAAAAAAGAAATGTTAAAACCACAGTCGTATAATTCAAAATGAACGTGCATCAGAATACTTCTATATCTTTATTGATTTAAGCAACACTAGAAAAGCATGTACGACCGTGATTTTAAATGGATGATACCTACATACTTACTACGTGCGGTGGTGAACTACCTAGGCTAGTACTTACAACTAGAGAATCGATGCCAATTAACGGAAGAACTCACAAGAGTAGCGGAACGATGTCAGACTGTTTCATTTTGCCGTAATATCTTATGATCCCATCCACGTGACCCATTCCAACGACAGCTAACACCCTCGGATTTTCTGGAACTGAAAAATATAATATGAGTAAGTATAGGTAAGTAGTAGTTAAGATCGGGTACCTAAGGTCACTTGAGGCAATTCCGTGAAAGGGGTAATTTCGTATTTTTTTATAATGTTACTGAAACGCAAAAATTACGAGCTAACACCCACCGCTACCTACTCGTACACTATAACCAATACCCAACAAGAGGGAAGTGGTAATCCCGATTATTTTGCGTTACAGCAATAATTTTAAAATACGAAATTACCCCATTGAAGGAATTACCCCAAGTGACCCTACTTGAAATTAAATTTTCGCAGTTTCTCAACACAATCGCGTAGAACCACAAGTACCTACCACAACCAACGGCCTATATACGTCCCACTCACTGCTGGAGACAAGCCTCCTCTCATCACGAGGCGGTCTGGGTTATAATAGTCCCCACGCGGGTCCAGAGCTGATTGGGAACTCCAAATCCGATCCATAACTGACTTCGTACACGCGTTCAGGTTTCGTCACATTATTTTCATTCACGGAAAAGCGCAGTCTTAAATTCTAGTTGAATTTCGCACATACATATGTAAACTCAGAGGTGTAAGCCGAATTCGAACATACTCAGCGGACCACGTCAGCTGCATGAGACCCGGTAGGGCAAACCACTATAAGTACTATAAGATAAGTGCTATAATGGTAGCAAGGCTTTTTGTACGTAGCGTGCATAGTGCATATAACTAAATTACTTACCATTTTTAACACATTCTTGTAGTGAATAAGCAAGGCACTTGTCTCGTTCGTCGACGAATACATGAAAAATCTTCTTGAATGCAGGCACGTCTCTTGTTATTTCTTCAAATTGGGCTTGAACGAAGTCTTTGTCTTTATACCTTTCTAGTGAATTCTTACTGTGAAATAATTATTGAGGTGTCAACTCGATTTTGAATCTTAATGAATAAATACTTAAGTGATAGAGTTCAAAACGTGATTTTGTAAAACAGTGAAGGTTCATGGGTGTTGGTATTTAGGTATAATTTTCGACTGTATTAAAATAGGTAGGATAGAGTTAAAGTGAACTAAAAATAATAAGCATAAATTTAGTACTTACACAATACTAAATTAATCGTATATTATTTAGATGGAAACATTATACGATCTTGATCAATCAACATAATCTAAAGGAGTCACATGAACATGAGATGACTGTTAATTTAAAGGGGCATTTTATGAGCACTTTAGCTATCAAACGAAACACAAACTTGCCGTTTCTGATTTGGATACTACTTACTCTAATGGCTTGGATGAGGTGGAGGAGGACAGATGATACATGACTTGGCCCAGCTCATAGACGCTGAGAGATTGGAATGCCCTCGCTATTGTTATTTGGATGGGCCTATCGCCGAGAAACAGTTTGCAGCCCGGTATCTTCTTCATCTGAAATGTACGTACACAATGATACCTTGATCAATTAGATTAGCAGTTTCAAGGCCGTGACGTTTTGACGTTTTCTGTGAAATCCCATTAGCCCCCGAATGAGGCCCCAGGGCTCTATTCGAAATTATTGTAATAGTCCAACCAATGATCTCTCCGATCTCTCTAAAAAAGCTAATCAAAAATAATAAAATATAATGTTAACTTTAAGTATCTTATCATTATCACAATCCGCGACCTTGTGAAAGGTCGCGGGTTTCCGATGGATTTGTGAGGCACAGGACCAGTCTGTGTGGCTATCTTTTGAGAGAGGCAGGTCCAGCAGTGGAATTATATTAATCAGGGGAATAAGATTGTATTTATGCCGATCTCTGGTGATTTTGCCAGAAATTTGTCAAAGTTTCCCACGCCAACGACCTTTCTATGCGCTCATGGCGTACAACGGATAAGGAGGTTAAATTTGTATGCGTAAGATCTATATTCGCTTAAGACGTCAGCCACCCTTGGCGTGTGAGTGACGGCTTTTGTATTTGACATGACGTTGAAAGGGTTATAAACATGGACACCACCCAGCCTCACGATACACGTATAACTTTCCTTTTAGACTGGACCGGATTGGACACCAAGGAAGCGGGGACATGTGACGTGTACGTTAGACCGGGTCTATTTGTGAAGTACTTATTATTTATGTCTATGGTTAAATATTAATGGAAAAATAAGCCGAGCTCACCTCATGGTAAGCCCTGCGGAACTCCCCGCCGGGCGCCACGCCGAGCTCTTTCGCGATGTCGGCGTAGGTTTTGAGCAGCATAGCGTGCAGCATGCCCGAGACCACGTTCTGGCCTTTCATTGCGTCCCTTCAGAAGACAATGTCTTAGGCTAAGCCTGGGTTGATTCAAGCACAGTTGACGGACCCATGGTCGTTAAATACGGCCGATGGCCTGTCATTCCATAATTCCATATAGAAACGTCATTTCTTCCCATAGTAAAATATTTAACGAGCGCTGCTTAGTTAATTGACGGTTTGAATCAACCAGATATACTTACCAGACCTACCACCTAGTCATGCAGATGGTCGTGGGGTCGAACCCAGCTCGCACCTCTTAGTTTACTTATGTACGAAATTCAATTTAATTTTTCCACTGAGCTTTTCGGTGAAGGAAAACATCGTGTGGAAACTTTCATGCGAATTGAAGGATGTGTGTAAAGTCCCCCATCCGCCCGGGACCCGCGTGGGGACTGCTATAGTCCCACAAACTCTCTCGTCATGAGAGACCTGTGCCCAGCAGTGGGCCATAAACAGGCGCTGTGGTGAATAAAGTATACTTAACTAGATATCAATCTGTATGAGTGATCGTTGGGTTATATTTGAATCTCGACGTATTTTTTTATGTAAAGAGCAGTGAGAAATGTACCTATTGTAAAGCTGATAGGTAACATTATTTCAACAAAAATTAGCACCAGAGTTTATTGAAGTTTTTTTTAAAGGACTTACTTCATTTTCCGGGAATCAAAGCTCTTTGCATCCTCTAAGAATTTCTTCTCGTCCAACTCCAGCAGCGACACGCGCTGACGACACAGCTCCACCAAAATTCCGTTCGGATTTATCTCCCTAACTATCTGATGGGATAAATAGATAATATTAGACTAATCTACCTACCGTACCTACTTTTGTTAGTCCAACACAGTGAATTTAACTTAAGGGTTTTTTTTTAAATTGCAAATAACTGTCGAATATTTCACCGTTTTCATTAATTTCTTACTATTACTGAATTAAATAAGAAATATTCGCTCTGTAGTCGACCGCCGCGTGTCGTTTTACATTTGCTGGGAAATCTTTTAAATTTGTAAAATTACATTAAAAATAATGGAAAATTCGATGGAAAGTTTTCAAGCGATATCACTTCTATAGTAAAAAAATCGTATTTATGATAATAATTGATGCAATTAGGTTGCAATCAATTTAATGTTCGTCAAACTAGCGAGCGACTTACTCCTGTTTTCATTCAGTAATATCAGGTAATATTGAGACATCAATGATAACAGCGAAATATTTGACAGCTATTTGCGACGTTGCCGACTTTCGGGACAAACTGTCCTAAATATTTCAAGAAAAACAACAAGTTTATTTATGTTGACCTGGCTGACATCTTCCACGGATTGTTTGCTGAAGTGAACCGTCCCTAGGAGCACCACGGTGGCCCGGGCGTCATCTTGGAGCAGGGTGGCAGCCGACGGCAACTGTAAAGCTGTACTCGAGGATTTTCTCGTCACTATTGCACACACGGCTGAAAAAACAACTCCTTACCATCAGTAGACTGTCAATCGCCTTGAATTACGGCGTACTTCGGCAATGGCCAGGGGGCTTTAAATTTTCATACTTCGCCTGTACAGCGCCATCTAGATGTTGCTCATGGAGTTCAAATTTGTATCCAGGCTACCTAGGCAGCGACATCTATTATCGCATTTAACACATATTTCGGGCGTACGCTGATTTGTTTGAAGGTTGTCATTCTAAGTTTACCTTGCTTCTTCTATGTTACTATTCATGCGAAAAAAATGGTGTATTCCCACTAGTTCTATAGTCAGTTCCATTGAAAGAGCCAGTGTTTTTTTTAGTAATATTCTATTAGACGTGGGGGCCTTCTTCAATAGGACTAGTGGGACTTATTTTTCCCAGTACTTTCTATTCGAAATTAAGGGTTTAATTTAACACTAGCGGGAACACGCCAAATAGACTATTTACGACTCACTGCAGGCCTCATGACTCCACTTATCACGAGAAAGTTGAGGATATAGTCCAGTACAGATTGGGAACTTCACACACATCCTTAAATTAGTGCAGGTGCATGTTTCCTCACAATGTTTTCCTTCACCAAAAAGCTTAGTGGTAACTTCAAATTAAAATACGCAACGTAAGTAAACTTAGAGGATCGAAAAACTTAAGAGGTGCGAGCCGGGATCGAAACCCGGCCGCATGAGGCGGTAGTTAGAACAACTGGATCACCACAGATTAACATATCAGTAGGTATAACATATTATAAGGTGTATTACTCTGAGTTTTCTTGCGGTAAGCAACGTTCTGCGTCGAGTACGTAAACAATTGCCTGGATATTGCCCATGGTCGCATCATGTCATAACTGTTTTATTAATTCGTGTCACAATAATTTCGTCATGTTACAATTGATATTTAATTACAAGATGTTATATTTCGAGTCCAAAATTTATTGAGTTTGATCCATTGTTGAATACTGACAAGAACACCACGTCAAAAGTGAAGTGGAGTACTTATGACAGGCATATTTTCTACACTTCATATATACTTATAACCAGCCAGTATATGAAGGATATGTTATCCAAACTATTTGATTGATTTGTTTGTGCCTTTTTTCAAATCATTATACAAAGATATAGAGAATAATGAAAAGCTCAACGGTACCTAAATTCAAAATGTATTTTGCTCATAAGTAAACTCAGAGATCGGAGTCGGCGGATTTTAAAACTTCCCGTCGCCCCGCGCGCGCTAATTGTTTCAATTGACTGTTTTAATTTATTAGTCTACCTAATTTTAGTGGAAAGTGTACCTACAAAACTATTGTACTATTTTAGAATTTTCACTCAATCACACAATAACTGTAAAATTAATACTTAAACAAATTAACAATAATTCACACTGACAACTACTGTCATCTAATCTGCGCCTAGCGCCACCAGATGGAACCGCTTAGGCTAGTTCAGCGGAAAAAAAAAGGATTTTTGCTTATCAGATCCGCTGGACACGCTTTCAATTGTTTCGCCATGTAAATGCCATATAAGATTGCGCTCCTTACCAAGACACATTCCACACTCCATATACAAAGGCTTTACTAAGGAAAGTTAGATGACATAGATGACATCCATTCAATGGCTCAAGTACAGTTTTCTTACCGTCTGGGAATATGAGCGTATGTTTGTTTACCTAGATGACCGAGTTCTACCTTTGGCTCTGACTGTACAAACTATCTGTATTAAACTGTATAGACGATTCAAATAGTCTATCCAGCATTAAGAAATACTATGTTAATAACTTCGATGCCGTCATTGTAAGCCTACCATGTTCATAGATAAAACATACATACATATACCTACATACATGAAAGTAGTAAATGATAGCCAAATAATCATTCAAATAAAGTCTATTTAAATTAAAATTAATGATAACAATATGAAAAGCTACTCAGATAACATGGCAAATTGCAGGCAGAAATCAAACGGATACAGATCTGTAGCAAAATGTCGTGGTCACCGACATACTAAGGGACAGTGCACACGGCGACTCTGCAGCGGTACAGTCGCGATTCAGTCGCCCGTTTCATGTCTTTTTTGTAGCGATACAGTCGCGCGATTTGTTCGTCCCTTTTCCACATCCAAGATTAAAAGTTAGCATATAAAACGCGCGACTGCATGGCTACAAAAGTCGCCGTGTGCACTCCTTAAGGACCTCACATTATGATCAAGTAATAAAAAACCTCGTCAGATCAAACATCCGTAAGAAATATCAATAATAGTAAACCAGTTACTTAAATTAGAGCTGTTGCATGATCTTACGAAGTTTTATATGAAACTTGTATAAATATTTCGTGTTCGTCTCGTCCATGAACAAATTCCAGTTCAGCTTAGTGCACTACACCGACTAACGAAGCTCTGCAAAAAACACGCGATACACGACACGAGTGGGAGACTTACGATGCACTTGTCAATGGTAGAGCCTAACTAATTCCAGGTTTAATAATTGGGAATTACTAAATCTTTGAAGAAAAAAAAAAGGATTTCTGCTCCACATTAGTTAAACTCTACAACTGACTACTTTTGTTATGTACAACGCTTAATACTAATAGAATTAAAATTATTTTTGAGATATTGACGTATTGATTGCTTTTTATACCTTAGGTATAAATAAAAATGTGTAGTGGTTTGAACTATTTACGCGAATAGCGTTAGTAAAATGTACACTGTTATTAACATTGTATGAATACAATCATTATACATGTGTATTACATTTGTATATTGTATTCATACACTGATCTGTACTATTGTAACTTTTATGTACCAAAATTACATTTTTTTACGCAATCAACATAAATCCACTATGGATTTAGAAAAAGATAATGAAGTGACGAGAGCATTAGGAAAATTACAATCTTAATTCAAATGGATGGATATATTTAAGATCCTTACGTTATCACATCAATCACAGTCCTTATGTAAAATAAAATATCCAGGGAGAACAAAAAAAGCTACGGTAAATAATTACCCGGACTTAATAGATTATATTTTGTCGTGAGGACCATACAATCAATCATACAAAATACCACAACAAGAACTTTTAAATATTAGCAAAAAATGCGCGCGAAAGCCGACAGAAATGCAATATAAATTAAATTAAATAAACCATTAATTTTCTTAAAAACTAATCGAAATACAATAATCATATCGAACCAGGAAACTTAACCGAATTCTGAATAACAACAATTTATACAAATAACAGACACGACGATAAAAAAGTACTTACACGATTTAGTCTTTCAATAAATATAATAATTTCGAATCAAATTAAACAATATTTCTATTTTGATATCGCATATATTTTACATCTCTCTTCAAAGTAATAGTACATTACAGACCTAGGGCGGTGAATTCGTTAATGTTTTATGTCTTGCCTTGGTCGGGAAGTATTTTCATTTAGCAATGTTTCTAATAGTCAGAGAAAACCATCACTGTTATCATATTTCCCTAAATGCAAAAAAAGTGTATGTTATATTTTAGATTCATTGCTAGGTGTTGTTGGATATGTAAACAATCGTAAGCAGTGAATTCAGATTATTTTATTAAATTAATATTTTAGTCCGATTGTAAATCAGTCGCAATATTTCCGGGTAGTATATTGAGATAAAAAATCGTAACATTAATTTTCCGATGGTCCAGTCAAGTAATCTGAAAAGGAAGTTTTGATTAGATTTTTTCGATCGCCTAGGACTCATCAACTACGAGTAAGCATGTATTTTTTAACCAAAAAAACTACTTTTTACTTTTTCAAGTTCCAACATGAATTTATATGCGAAGATACCTTTGCATCCCAGTTACATGGCCTATAATACCACAAACCATGTATTAAAGTTCAATAATATTTCTGTGGCCTATACCTACTTAAGAGGTTTTGTCATAGAGAAATGATACAAGAAGAGTGGCAGAGTCTATACTGTAGTGCGTGCTCCGAAACCCGGGTTAACGCTAGATCGACATCTAGCGTCCAGTGGCTGACTGAACCCAGATTACCCAACCGTTTAGCAGTTGCTCCGCTACTTGAAGCCAGATGGCAAGCCGAACGCAAAAAATATTTCTAAACAATTTTTCAACTAATATTATAACTAGAACTCTTTTTTGAAATCCTCTTATTACACAGAGACTTCGGTTTGTAAGTTGTAAACTGTCAAGCAATAAAATACGCTCAGCCACTCTTCTTGTATCATTTCTCTATGGTTTTATACAGTTAATGTTGACTTGTATGGTGGTTCATAGAATACATTCATGGAGAAAAAATGTTGTCTGTCTGAAGTGTAAGTGTGACTGAAGTACTCACTCGCGATCACGGCAAGAGGCGGCGCGGAAATAGCCGGTAGCCGGCGTACACCAGCGCGCCCACGCACGCCACCCGCACCGACACGCGGAGCACCCGCGTCGACAGCGACTCCGGGGGGATCCTGCCAGTCATAGTGCTACTTTAAACCCAAGGTATTGGATAAAGGATGCCAGAGTCGATCTATTGATAGAGCTGTGTCAGTAAGAGTAAAAAAAGTCAGTAAAGTGATTGCCGGTGTGAACAGCCAGCGATCAATTAATGTATGTGTGTGTAATGATGCAGGATCTATTCTTTTTTTCATATGGTTGCACAGAAAGTAAACATTGCGATACCTGTTTAGCGTGCGAAGTTTGTTATTTCCGAAATAGTGCTCTTATCTTTTAGATCTTCACCCTGCTATGTTATGATGTTTTTTTTTCGCAAACGTATTAAAAATGTCGTTTAATACACGTGCGAAATTGTCATTTTCACTCGTCCCCAATGTTAAAGATCGCTGTCGCTCGCGCCAACATAACTAGGGACAAACTTTTCGCACTTCAAAATTTACTATTTCAATTCCAGCTTCATGCTAATCGCTTGGAACACCTAAAGACCGTTTTAACGAGCGTTTTATTTTAATCACTTACTTGAGCAACGGATGAATGTCATCGGGGCGCACCTTGCCCCAGTGCTCCACTATGCCGGCCACGTGCCCTATCCCCACCACTCCCACAATGCGGCACGGCTCACGACCTGAAAAAATAACACAATATTTATCTTTAATCCTTACAAACCTAGAACCTTTTATACATTCAATCTCAATGACGACATACAACTACCGTCATCTATTCCAGCATATGTTCCAACATTATCTTCTATTTAAAGACAATAATGTTGTAGGGAGCTACTCACGAGGCTGCATGGCGGGCACTTGCAGCGAGTGGCACAGGTACATGTACCGCTCGAGCATGAACACTCGCTTGAGCGCCGGGAACTCCTCCGCCATCTCTGCCGGCATATCTTCTAACATTCTCCTCTATTTAAAGACAGTAATGTTGCAGGGAGCTACTCACGAGGCTGCATGGCGGGCACTTGCAGCGAGTGGCACAGGTACATGTCCCGCTCGAGCACGAACACTCGCTTGAGCGCCGGGAACTCCTCCGCCATCTCAACCGGCGTATCTTCTAACATTCTCCTCTATTTAAAGACAGTAATGTTGCAGGGAGCTACTCACGAGGCTGCATGGCGGGCACTTGCAGCGAGTGGCACAGGTACATGTCCCGCTCGAGCACGAACACTCGCTTGAGCGCCGGGAACTCCTCCGCCATCTCAACCGGCGTATCTTCTAACATTCTCCTCTATTTCAAGACAGTAATGTTGCAGGGAGCTACTCACGAGGCTGCATGGCGGCCACTTGCAGCGAGTGGCACAGGTACATGTCCCGCTCGAGCACGAACACTCGCTTGAGCGCCGGGAACTCCTCCGCCATCTCTTCCAGCATATCCTCAAGCATTTTCTTCTGTTTACACTTCTCTACCTCCTCTATACTGGAAACAATGGAGATGATGCGTATAGATGGACACAATAATTGTGTAACACTTCATTGGAATTTATTAGACAAAAACGGTAATGTCATGAAAATTTTACATAGTCGAGCAAATTCCAACTTAATACAGCCAATATTTTCTATAAGTTCTCACTCATTAAATACAGCGGTTTAAAGTGATGAAAATACGATGATATACATATGACCAAGCCTACAGTATCAAAGGGACTTTACCTCTAGACAAAGAGTTCAAATTGCCGCAATAGTTTTCAATCAAAGCTCAAAGAGCATATTTCGACTAAATAACAGCATTTCATATGAGCTGAATCTTTTTAAATGAAGGACCTATGGATGAAGATATTTAATGAAGTTTACTTACCTAATTGACTGATTCGACGTGAGCAAATGCCATATGAAGCGTATGGTCTGTCCCCAAGTGAGCGAAGAAATTGCTCGATGTAGGGTGATGTCTATCGCGCGATCGCCTAACTGGACCATGCAGTTCGGTATCTTCTTGGCCTGCGAATAAAAAGTAAACACTACAGATAGATTCACAACAACTGACAGAAATGCAATGACTTTTATTATACTAATATAATAAAGCTGAAAGTTTGTGTGTTTGGATGTTTAGATGTTTGGATGTTTGCTGCTCAATCACGCTAAAACGGCTCAACCAATTTGCATGAAATTTGACAAGCAGATAGTTTGTAACCTGGAATAAGCTATAGGCTACCTATTACCCCGGAAAAATCCCGGTAAGTCATTAGAGGGACCCCGGAAGAGTACTTTGGATAGAAATCCCAGTAATCCCACAAATCCCGTAATCCCGGAAATCCCGTAATAGGTTTTAAAAGTATCCTGGAAAAAAGGGCTTTAGAAATATAGTGGTAAATTCCATGCAGACGAAGTCGCGGGTAAAAGCTAGTTCACAATAAAATTTATAATCCATTAGTACTAGAGCGCATGCGTCTTCATGTGCCTAAGTTGGGTGCGGGGCCGCACGGCGAAGCACTTAAGTCGTCTATTCCAGGCGCTAAGTTGTGTAAACCTGACACATCTCTGCCCTTGCCTGTGTTTATTACATGTCAGTCAAGTCACCTCTGCCATAGCGCGACGGAACTCGCCGCCCGGCGCCATGCCAAGCTCCCGCGTGATGTGCGCCGACATGTTGAGCAGAAGGATGTACATGAGGCCGTTGAACACGCCGTTTTGCGCCATCGTCGCCCTGCAAACAACGTCAAGCTGGTATTATAGCTTGTCAACATCGTACACAACCCTCTCTGGGGGCAAGAGACGGGCAGCAGGGGAGCACGAGATATTGATGACGTCATACACCAAAGCTTAAACAAGCGCACGCCCGAGAAACTCTACACACCGGATCTGACAGAAAAGAAATCAAGTGTCAAGTATCATGAGTCCCTCTTATTTAATTCTACCTATCATAGAGTCATCCATAATAATATTATAAATGCGAAAGTAACTCTGTCTCTCTGTTTGTTACCTCTTCACGCTTCAACCGCTGGACCGATTGAGATGAAATTTGGCATGGAGAAAGTTGGGGTTCCGGGAAAGGACATAGGGTACTTTTTATCCCGGAAAAAACGCATAGTACCCGCGGGAACGCGATAACCGAATTCCACGCGGGCGAAGTCGCGGGCAGAAGCTAGTATGTCAATACGACCAGGTAGGAAGATCCACATTTCAATAAATGTAAGTAGGTGCTTAAGGAGCGATATACTTAGAGCAATTTGAAATAAACAGGCTTTTTATTTATTTTATACTTAGCGCCGATGCTGGCGTTGCAGATTTCGTAATACTATACTTAGCCCAAAGCTACCGAACATCACGACCACGATCATAGAAGTACAGGTTTACCTCTAAGTTTAGGTACTTAAGTGCGAAATTCATTGAATGAAACATCGTGAGGAAACCTGCACGCATCTGCAAAGTAATTCAAAGATGTGTGCGAAGTCCCCAATCCGCACGGGGCTAGCGTGGGGACTATATAGCCGTCTAGTCTATAGCCCAAACCGTCTCGTGATGAGAGGAGGCCTGTGCCCAGCAGTGGGACGCAAATAGGCTGTAGTAGTAGTAGTAGGTTTACACATACTTAGAAGGCGCGTGTATTCAATAATGTTCTTTGAGTCAACGGTCCAAGTGCTTCGCCGCGCGCCTTCTAAGTTGTGTCGTGCTATAAGTATGTTTGCCCCAGTCGTCCCTTAGCTTTACGGCGAGTATAAGCAACACCCGACACCGGAGCAACCTTGTGTTATCGTCGGGTAGCGTAAGCGACATTAATTACTGGCAAGTCGCGGTAAAGTTGCTTTGTTATGGCGATAAGTTGGTATAACCATGTCGTCAGTGCCGTCTTTACCGTAAGGGCACACGGGGCCCGTGCCCAGGGACCCTGTCCTGAGGGGGCCCCGAAGGACAATGTCCGTCTATCTATGGTATGGAAATAGTCCCAGAGAAGGACATAGGCTACTTTTTATCCCGGAAAAAGGATTGTTCCCGCGGGAACGTGATAACCGAACCGAATGCCACGCAAGCGAAGTCGAAGTCTAGTATTATTTCTTTACTTTCCAAAAGGGCCCCAATTCTTGTGTGCCCAAGAGCCCCGGCATAGTTTAAGACGGCCTTGGATGTCGTGGTAAGTTATATTGTACTTTCAGTTGTAAGTTTGGAATAATTTACCCTCTGTTATAGTTTGCTCACTATTTGTGTTGGGGGAGGAGTAGGTATGTAGGGACTAGGGACATATACGGATGACGCACTAAGATATGAGCTGTAGTTCGAGTAGCATGCACTATTGAGTTAGTAGAGATTTTTTTTACGCCCAACACTTCAATAAATGCAAATATGGATTAGTAAAAAAGAGTATTCACTTAACCCCACCTGAGGCCTCTTTCAAGTTCGTAAATAGGGAGATAATGTAGATTATAATTTCGGGAACATGGAAAATCCCATGTCCCTATTTATAAACTCGAATGAGCCCCACAGTTCCCCATACATACAGTCAAAATGCTCTTACCTAATCTTCTTAATATTAATATTTTTGGCTTCTCTTAGGATTACTTCTTCGTCTAATAGTAGGATATTCGTTCTTTGCTCGCACAACTCCACCATCACGATGTGGGGGTTCACATCTTGAATTACCTGCAACAAATATATTAACTTAACAAAAAAAATTACATAGTAAAAAAACCGACTACTTACAAACTTTTGATATAGGTAATTAGGTACCCAGTGTCACTCTCACGATCAAGACGAATCTAAAAACACCTCACAAGATAAAATCCATCAAACCGTTTAGTTTAGGCTCTGTAGCCTAAACGGTTTGATGGATTTTATCTTGGCGAAAAAACATACATACACACACTCGAAAAACATAACCCTCCTTTTGCCGCAGTCCACTTTTGTTTGCAATTTTTTTTTTCTGTTTTAAAAACAACTTGGTTTATGCAATACGTATTTAATTACTGGAAGTAACTAGGGTGTCTTAATGTCCATAGTGAATAAAAACAACACCCGTAGATGATATGAATGGTAAAAATAAGCGATTATAAATCGAACGTACTAAATATGAAGTTTGTGAGGCAAAGTGCCTTGTAGCAGAAGCCATTGCAGATTACACACAAAAATAAAAATAAATATGAAGTTTAATGAATACCCTCGAGACATCCTCCTGAGACTGTAGGCTGAAATGAGCTGTGCCCACAAGGTACACTTTTCCACCATCGGGAGCATCTAATATTGTCACAGTTCCCGGCATCCCGTCGTCCATAGGCAAGTCTGGCACTCCTTCAACGAAAAATAACACATAATTATAATCTTTGTATTAAGGTGATTCTAAAGGCTTGGGATGGCATTTTTTGGTATTTTTTACTACTACAAAACCACTGAGGTACATTACTAGAGACGAAGCTTCCTATAAAACATCTCGAAGAAACGTGTCAAAACTTGAAAATCGAGTCGTAACTCTGAAAACTACGAAAAGTTGTAGTAAAACTGTGTCTATCTCTTTCCTACTTGTATGCTACGAATACGCCGAATTGACGCTAGACAAAGATAGCAATATTCATGGCTGTCAAAGGGTTGTCAAACGGGTAGTGATACCAGTGTCGGGAAATTTACCCCAAAGTTTTTTTTTTGAATAAGTTAATGTTAAAGGCCGTTCAACATCTTATTTTGCTTTTATATTGTCAACATTTTATTTAAACAAGATTATAAACGGGAAACATTCAGAGTATGAATTGTTTTAAGTATTAGGCCCTATCAATGGTAAATATTGAAATGAAGTTTGTTCATATTTTGACTAATGTTAATTTTAATTTCTTACTACGAGTACCTACACCAAATATCTGTAATAAAATATCTTGTAATTATTATTTATTATCATTATCTAATTCAATATATATATAATATCAAAACGCCATTATTTACCAATGTAAATAACTAATCTGTGATCTAATAATATCAATATATTATTAGATCACTGAAAACTATACGGTTTGTCTAACAATTTCCCTGAAATGTGGTTAATTTTGAACCATGATTACCTTGCAACATTGGGCTTAAAATGTGAACAATTGAAAACCCTTCGTAATGAAATTTTGATTTAGTGTTAATAAAAATAATATGATATTAAAATTAAAACTCTACTGTGAAACGTGTTCCCAATGGACTTATTTTGATTATGGAATCGAATGCTGCAACATTTTACTGCGTATTTGCCCATTATTACTGACTGAAATTTGTATTTCGCGCCTTGTCACGCGGCCGGCGTCTGATTGGCTACTGACTTGAGGAACTTCAGAAGTACGCCCCGGGGCGTACTTTCAGTGTCACCGTTTTGTCAAGGTTGGTACCTATCTAGTGTAACATTTAAATCAGTGTACAAAACCCAGCCACATCCCATCACCACCCCAGCCCATCCCAGGCCACAGGAAATTGCGCAAAATGCACCAGCGGATAGCGGGCGGGCAGTTGCAGTGCTATAGTTCCCGTACCCGTTCATTGCATCCTCCCGACTTCCCGAGACGCAGCTTTCAATTTTGTTCAATGAATTTTACATCACCCTTGGCCATAAAGTGGGATTTTCTGCCCGCTACGCGGAGGGAAAATCTCACTTCTTGGCCAAGGCAAGACGTAAAACTTTTGACAAACCACGGGCGGTAATTCTCCACCCTAGGTCTGTAATGTACTATTACAGTCTTATGCGAGTGGGATATTTTTATCTTTTTGTAGACAATTAACAAAAAACATCAGAATAAAATCAAGATAGTATAAACAGCGTAATTAAGCGTTAAACTTATGTTATCTTATTCATACTTTAAACGCGCTAATGTTGCTTTATTTATTTATACAAGCGATCTCAAAAACAGAAACAGCTGTAACGATAAACGAAATTTGGGATATAGAGGTTTACGGGGGCGACAAATCGATCTAGCTAGGTCTCATATCTGAGAAAACTCGGTTTTAGCTATTTTCACCCGAGCAAAGCTCGGTCGCCCAGGTACCGTACAACTACTACTAATCGTGGTAGTCAAAACAATAGCTGCATGTCTCTACTTCAAACACTTGTAGGTATGCGCCTCGCTTCAATTTTCTTGCGTTCGTTTTCACTAATACAAAAGATCTATGCTCAATACGGTCACGGAACGGAACTCGTCTTGATTATTTTCTGACATTTACTTTAATTGTGTACAAAAAGATATAAAATGGCCCGAGTATAGCTGTATTTTTTTTTTCTTTGTCCTTTATAAAGGACAAGTGGTCTAAGCGGCGTATTGGGTCTCGAGATTGACACAGAGTTGATGTAAATGACTTACCTTCAATATCACACTCTGGATTAGAGTCTGCGATCTCATTGTCAGACGGACTCTCTCTCTTCTGATCTGGCGTAGAAGTTACAAATTTAGGTTTCTCTGTAACACAATCAAGTCAAGTTAGTCAGTATTTAAACGGTAATCGAATTTAATTTTTTAATTAACCCGGGAATTACTTCTTCGAATTGCATTTTTCCTCTTCAACGACATTTTCTTCGACATGAAAGGCGTTAGTAGAACAGCTGCTATACTACTGACTGATCCTTTATTCACTCAACTGTAGGGAAACCTCGCCAGTGCGCCACATCAGCTTGGATTGCAAGATTTACTTATTAGATTATCAATTAACACGCCATGAATATGTTTCATAAGTTTTCGGCATATCAACGTGAAGTTGGTACCTATAATCCATTTTTCATAACATCGTCCACATAACCTCTTCACGCTTATACCGCTGGAGCGATTTAGACGAAATTTGGCATGGAAATAGTTTATCCCGAAAAAACACATAAGTAGTTCCTGCGAGAGCGCTATAACCGTCAGAACTACATGATGCTTTTCAATTTTATGGAAATTAAGTGTATTTTTTCGCCGGTTCTAAGACGCGGGTAACAGCTATTAAATATTATTAATTGTAAACAAAAAGCCATTTAAATGCCTCTTTTTATTTATTACACCTCTCAATTTTGTAAATATAATTTAGTAAAAATGGTGAAATAAATACAGAATTGAACTAAAATGCTGTATAACATACAGTAGAACCCGTTTAAGACAATTTCACAGGGACCCAACCAAAAACGCATCTTAAGCCAGAAAGCGTATTACGCGGGACGCGGGATAGAGAAAATTCCCAACTCATCTGTATCAACAACAACTTGTTGTGCCACTGTCTCCGATTGCCCACGGATTTGACGGTACATAATGCCACTGCGATTTTTAAAACGATCTATAACTGCTAAATGAATCTCAGCAGCTTTGATTTGTTGTTTGTGATTTTTCATCAAAAACTTTCAATGTTTTAATTTTTTATTGAAGTGACAATGTTTTTTGCTTGATTGTAATCATTTTGTAAAGAAAAGACGCACTATTACAAAAGAATCAGAGCGCCTGCGCGACACAACATGTAAGTCAAAAAATAACGGCACGACTGGGGGCTTGTGCGATCGCTACCTACCCGCTGCCACAAGAGATAATAGGATAATAGAGATCATTAGGAGTACGTGTTGTTTGTGTTTATGCTTATTAAACGGGATGACGATTTCACGAACGTATTTAGTGTTAAGAAATTGTCTGAAAACCTGTCTAGTTATTATTGCATGACTTTCTATTACGATAATTCTACCCAAGATTTGGAACTGAACAGTTCGAAACTGGAAAAACAATGAGGTTACCATCTCAAATTTGAAATATTGCGAAACTAGTAAAATAGGCATAGACTGGTTAATTATTGAGCATCGTTAATGGATTCATTATAAAATGAAGTACGTTATTAATTGGACAAAGTTTTTCCATTTTTTTAACAAAATTGACGAGGATGTTATGTTTTTGTTTGCTAACTCCTACCATCTTCTTAGATCAACTTTTGACAGCTTGGGTATATTTCACCAAACATGAATGATGAAAGTTACTCCCGTCAGGCTATATTTAAAACTTTGGACGTGAGTTGCATGTTGTTTTGTTATACTATCTATCGCTCAAATAGGTATAAACACACTATGATAGTCGCTACGCGATTAATAATAAAATGAAACCTACAGTATTGGCCATGGTTACGGTCAGTCATAAGCAACTGAAAATTTTCCGAACTACCCTCAACAATTTTAATTGATAGACTATCCTCAAAAAAATGTATTGACGGCCAATTTGTCTCAGTTTGTTACTGGTAAGTATTCACCAAGATCTAACGATCGAAAACCATGGCATAAATTCATCACAGAGGATTTATGATATGTGTTTAAATTAAAAGTGTATTTAGTATTTACCACTTTCATCAGGGCCTTGGTTTGCAGGCTCATTGAGTTGTACTCTGCCACCCTCCTCTGCCTTTATAAACACTTTGCACTCGTTGACAATGTCGCATTTCACACTAGGCTTTGATTGCTCCAGTAACAACTCGTTTTCATCCAGTGCATGTTTATCTTTGACGCCACTATTACTCAATAATGCATCAGCAGCGTCCATTGTATATTAACAGGAACTGAAAAAACAATATAAATTTTAAAATTTAGTTTTAAAATATTAAAAGTGTCAAATTGTTCAATTTAAAAACCAATGAAAACCAGTCTTAACACCGTTGATTGCTTTCATTATAAATAGACTAGATAACACAACTTGCAATCGGTTCCCCTTGTTTACGCATAATTTTTTTTGGCAGAATTCGATTTTTCATAATCAGTATAGTATAGGCATAATAGTGTTTACGCCGAAACTAATCTCGCATAACGATTTTTCGCCGAATTCTATTATGCATAATCTATTTACGGCGAATAGTATTCACGCATAATTTTCGAATTCCGAATATTATTTAGGCAGAAAATTACTTTCGCCGAAATTTGTTACGCCGAAAACTACTTTCGCATACCTTCATTTTCGCCGATTTAATGAAATGAGTATCCTGTAAGTATAACATCGATGATTATCTAAATAGGGAAAGGGGGGATTTTTACTAAATGATAATTTCGTTTACTTATCTAAAAAATAACCTAACCTAACCTATGCGAGTCGACTTTGCTCCAAACTTTGGTGTTACCGCACACCGTGAACTGCCGAACTCTATCTAATAAAGATAAGTATGTTGAACAAATTATATCATACAAAATTTTATACTTAGCTAAAATCGTTTATGACATACATTTTCGAAATTCCAGTTTTCGGACTAGCAATTTTATATGAACTTTGGCGCTCCCTACATTAATTGTTGTTTCGGACAAAAATTCGGACAATATTTCGGCCTATCAAATTCTGCTAAATTACTAGTATGCCAAACAATATTATGCATAATAAAATTCGGCCAAGTCAACATTATGCCAACACAATATTCGGGTAAACACCCATACGGCCAATTAAGAATTATGCTTAATAAAAATTCGGCAAACTCAAGATTCGGCGTAAATAAATTATGCGAAGCCTGTTATGCGTAAACAGTTTCGGACAAAAAGAATTAAGTATGCCAAATAGATGGCACCCCTTGCAATCATAAGTAGACTTTATAATCCTGAAGACGCCGTATCGGTTGTTGTGCATAGCTGAAAAATTCTGCCAAAAAATAACTGGGCGAAGTGGGCGTGGCAGGCTGCGTGACAAGGATAGATATACGTTCATGCTGCGGGGCAGGATTAACCGAGTCAACATGTATAGACGTCAAATACGGTTAACATTTACTATATGCGGTTGATACTTGTTCAAATGCATTAAACGAGGCACATTGCTCGCAGGACTGATGGCCGATGGGGCCAGAAAGTCCTGGAGTGGCGTCCGCGAACCGGTAGACGAGCTGTCGGTAGGCCTCCAACAAGATGGAGTGACGACCTTGTAAAGGTCGCGGGAACGCGGTGGATGCGAGTGGCACAGGACCGGTCTGAGTGGCGCGCCTTGGGGGAGGCCTATGCCCAGCAGTGGACGTCTACCGGCTGAAATAATGATTTCTTACTATAGTTGGACCGACGAACTTCGTATCACCACGAATTCCCATACAAAGTATGCCTTTAGTATCCCTTTATTATTTTAGCTGGTCCTTTACAATTTTTCCGATTATTTTTCTTTCTTCTTTTTAGTAAGTACTTTACTGTACTCACACGTGCCAAGTGCGTCCGTAACAAAGTATCTTTACACTAGGTAAATAGTATTTTTTACAACTCCCGCAAGTTGTAAGCGTATGAGTTTATTTGTATATACGTAAATTCACCGTAAGCGACTAACGTAAGTAAAACTTTCCAGTTCAAGTCCGGCCTGTCAGTTATTGTTTTTGTCCAGGTAGGTACAGACTTCCACAAATCGATGCGATGGCCTGAAACGATTTGTGCTCGTTTTCGAGAACACGGTAAGCTCTTTGTTTAAAAACACAACACTCGGACTCGGGGGGGCTATTGGTTCCATTTCTGGCGAACTCGTCCGCTTTCTCGTTTCCGTAAATATTGTAATGCCCAGACACCCATCCAAGTGCAAAGCTTAAAGAAGTATACTTTTGCCAGGATGGCTTCGTGGCTATCTGAGTTGATGTAGGTGGATGTCTTAAGTGTTACAGGTTGATTTCTACACATAGATGGCGTAGCGGAAACTTCAGGCCGCTAGAAAGATTTAGGTTCCTAAATTTATGCTGATTTATTTTCGTCCTCTGTCCAACCCCAACCCGAAAACTCAGCTACATCTAAGTACATAGACTATTTTTTCATTGGACCCATTTTTGTACCAGATGTGGCTACTGACTGGCTGCCCTCCTTATGACATTGATTGTTCAAAAAATTTCTCGCAATGTATATGGGGGTAACTCTACTACGTTGTTTTGTCTCGTATTGTTTTGCATCGTCATTTTTACTTTTTACCAACACAGGCTTCTTTGGCTCTTTATCATGAGATTTTTACAACCCAAGCAATATGTAGGTAATTGTCTTAGCATCTTGTTTATCACTAATAACAAGTATTTCTATTTAGTAATAATAACTCAGATAGTAACTCACTCATTGAGTTGATTCCTGTGCTGCCCCACCTGTCCCTGAAATCGTGGGGGCATTGATTGGCATGACATCCCACTATAAATTTCCGACTTGTTTCTCTGGGCATAAGCTAAGATTTTAGTCAGTTCCTCAGTGGGATCAATTTTATCGCCGGGTACGTAAGGTAATCTGAGCAGAAGCAGATGATGACTTTATACTCTTTGAGAGTTATGTTTGCTGCGACGAGGTCGTCGCTAGTCGCAACATTAGGTCTGGAACAGGCAGAAAGTTTGAACTTTAATTGAACATAATGAAGGCTGGGTCTCTTCAGGCCTGTATTATTACGGGGAGTCTAAGTTGGGCTGTTGACTCCAACGCCCTGTGCCTCTTCCCCGAGGTGTGCTGCCCCTACCCCAGGCGCGGTGTGTTCCCATGGTGGTCCCCCTGATTGAAGGGAACCGCTCTTTATTGGTGGAGAAGGTAGAAATGGCTGAGGTGGTCACTGGTGTTGTATCCCAGGGTCTATTAGTTCTAGTCAGAGTTCTGCTAGTGGGGTAGCAGACGGGTTGGTGTGAAGACCCTCAGGGTGGAGAGGGTTAGGCTATTGGTCTCGGATGTGGACGAGACGACGTGTTGAGATAACTTGAGGGGGTTGGGAGTGTCACTGTCAGGTTTGGGGGAGGTTGGATGGAGGTTGAAGGTGTGGGAGTTTGGTATTGTACGGAGGTAGAGGGAGTGGAGGTACGATGGGAGGGTCTAGGGGTACGGAGAGAGGCTGTGGGGGTACGGAGGGAGGGAGGAGGGAGGGATACATAGGGAGAATATGGAGGTGGATGGTCCTGCATCAGTTGGTCTGAGAAAGACCCGTTGGGCAGGGCCAGGGATTGGGGGTATCAGTGTTGGGGAATCAGGAACATTTTCTTCGTCCTGCAGAAGCTGATTGGCGTTCGAGCCCTTCATTCTGAAGTGGATCCGCTTGAAGCCAATTCTGGCTTTATGATCCATCGTTTTCAGAGTCTGAAGAGAAAGGTCATCGATTGACAGTGTAATTCTGAACCCTCCTTGCTCATTACAGTTGAGGATCTTCCATATTTCGGTATGCAGTCCTCCATTCTGTATACGGAGCAGTTTAAGGGCTGCCTCTGCATTAGCCTCTGAACTCGGTATGAATGCCACTCCCACATTTGGCTTAGATAAGTCACTCTCACTGATGTTAGTGAGTGCGGCTTCCGGCCATGGTTTGAGGGATGGTATTATGTCTTCAAGTCAGGTTTTAGTATTTTTGTCTTCGCATGATACAATAAGTCAACCTGGCTTGAAATTGCATCCTTCCAGCCTCGGTCCCTGACCCTTTTCAAAGTGGTACATATATGCTCTCAACAATGGCATTTCGGAGCAGCTCTAATTGATGGTCACTCATTGGTCCAGAATCTCTAATACCAACTCTAACAGAACCAGTGGCCTGGCGGTAGGACCTGGGTGCAGTTTGTGGGTTTGCCTTTGGGATCTTCTTTGCCTGGCCCCCTGGCAACTCTTCCTCCAATCGGAGCCTTTTCAGAAGCTTCTGTTTGGGTTCATTGTCAAACTTGTAGCCCAACTGCTTGAGTTCAGCAAAAGTCTTATTAGCCAATTGGGTTGCATCTTCATAACTAACGCCCGCGTAACAAAATGGTACCCAAGAGAAGGTTACAGAACAAGGGGCAGACCAAACCGACGATGGGATGATGACATCAGACGAACCGCAGGAGATTATCTGCCATCGGCTTGTAAGCCATAATCAGATTGTCTCGCAAATAACTTGGTTTAAAAATGAGCGGTATCACATTAGATACTCTCTCCCAGACTGTAGTCGCATACACTGGTTTGTTAGTATCTCTCGTCGAGCTGCAGTATCTGCCATCTTTTAAGCCTTGTTTGGTTATTAGTATTAATCAGGTCCCTGGCGATTTGGTTTGTGTGATTTTGAAGCCTTTTTTTGTATTCAATACAATATCTGTTGACCTCCTCTTTGATTGTTGGCATACTTAGGTATTCATGTATCTCCGTGTTTATTGCAAACCATGGTGCACGTGATACGGCCCTCAGCACATAATTTTGAAACCTTTGCAGGATCTCGAGGTTTGAGTTGCTGGCAGTTCCCCATAATTCAATCCCATATGTCCATATGGGTTTTATAGTACACTTGAATACCACAGAACATAGATCGAGATAGAATGCTAAAGTTTACCTACCGCGCGTGGAAAAAAGTAGAAATTATGACCACTTTGCTCGCTTCTAACCTCAGTTCGCTTCCGACCGCCTTCCGCGAGCAACGTCACATCAAAAAAAGAAAATGACTAAATGTGCCGTAATTAACTGTACAAACTACACCAGTTTCATACTCGATTAAAATCAGACAGAAAAATGATAATAAAAATGCATATTATAATGTAGCTATAAAACGTGGTAATAAGTGAACAGCTAGTATTATCAGAAATACTTGAATATACCTACTACTATGAATGGAGTTACACGATCAGTATTTCATTTATCTATTGTTATTACAAGCTTTTATTTAGTTTCACATGTCCCGATGTTTGTTTGATTAGTTTGTAATCAAATCTTGCAAGTTGAATTTGATCCACTTACCCGTTACCGATTCAGCTGAAATTTTGCTTGAACGTGTAAATCGGATGCCAATGCTAAATTATTATGACACAAAAGCTGAACTGATTATGGAACCAGAAGGTGGCCATAGGAACTCTGTAGTTAAACGACATAACTCCATCGCATTATTCTGTGGAAACGAATTATCATTTTTCTGTCGTGTTTTATCGATATGTAAATCGATTAAAAATGCTAAACATCTTAAATCGTTTAGCCGCTTGACAATCGATGCTGTTAAATCGGAGTCGCGCATTTTTTGTTGCCATCACTAAATTACTCTCGTGACGTCATCGTAGCGACGCAAAATGTTACACGCTTGGTTCCCATACAAATGGACGAACAACCGTACTCTATAGTATCTGTTACCTCTGTGTTGAATACTAACAATTTATTGGTCAGCGTGACAGGAGATTGTCGTCCGATCAACCAGTACAAACGCTTATATTGAAGATCTGCTTCTTTTCGTTTCATTTTTATATGGTTGGCCCATGTAAGTCTTCATCTAGGTGAAGTCCAAGGTATCTTACACAAGTTTCTTGAGGTAGTTGTTCTCCACGCAGGCTCACTGCAGGGCAATCCCCTCTTCTAAGTGTGAATGTTATTTGTACTGATTTTCCCACATTTGGCTTAATTCTCCACTTTTCGAGCCAATCGTCTATTTTGTACAAATGTGTTTGTAGTTTTTCAGCTGCTGCTGTAGGATTTACATGACGCGCAAGACAGGCAGTATCGTCAGCATATGTCGCCGTTACTACATCTTCACTACAGGGTAGATCCGCTGCATATATAGAGTACAGAACTGGTCCGAGAACAGAACCTTGTGGTACGGACGCTTTGATGTTGTACAATTGGGAAGTTTCGTCACCAAACTTAACCTGAAACTTTCTGTTGTGTAAGTAAGATTTGATTATCATGTAGAATGAGTTTGGCAGGAGAGTTTTCAGCTTGTGTAATAGTCCATCGTGCCAGACCCTGTCAAATGCCTGTTGGATATCTAAAAAGACAGCAGCACAGTATTCCTTTTGCTCCAGGGATTGTTTTATCGTATCAACCACGCGATGTACCTGCTCTACAGTTGAGTGCTGTTCGCGGAAACCAAATTGATGGTTTGGTATGATGCCTTTTTCTTCTAGAGTGGGCTTGAGTCTTCTTAGTCAAATCTTCTCAGAGTTTTGACATTATTGGAAGAAGACTGATCGGCCTGTAAGAGCTTGCCTCTGTTGCAGGCTTACCAGGCTTAGGTATCATACAAATTTGAGATACAGTCCATAGTCTAGGGTAATGGTGTATTCTCATTATGCCATTGAAGAGCATTGTTAAATATACAATAGATTTTTTTGGAAGGTGTTTCAGAACTTCCGCAGTTATTAAATCAAAACCAGGTGCCTTTTTATTACTAAACATTTTTATGTATTTTTGTAGTTCTCTTGGGGTTACACTTCGTATAGGCAGCGATAGCTGTTGATCGCTTTCAATAAAGGTCTTCACCTCATCCTCAAAGTCTGTCATGGTGCTATCATTCGGCACGAATACCTTACTGAGATGTTGTGCAAAGAGTTCAGCCTTTTCCATGGGGCTTTTAATCCATGAACCCGACTGGGATCTCAGGGGAGGAATAGTCTGCTGTGGTCTCTTGAACTGCTTTGTGATTTTCCACAAGGAGTAATCATCACGCTTTTTTGCGGAGAGTGAAGAAAGTTTTAGTTGGAATGTGTAGTTTTCATTGTCATCAATCATAACTTTTAGTTCACGAGCAGCTTTCTGAAACAGCCTTCTATCCTCTGGGTGTCTGCTTAGTTGCCAAGTTCTTCGTAGTCTCCTTTTTTCACCAAGCTTCTCTCGTATGGACTGTGACATGTTAATATTTCTGCTTGTTGTTTGCAGATATGGTGTACAACGCCAAGCGGCCTCCTGTATCAAAGTAGTGATATAAAACGTCGCTTCATCTATATCGCTTTCAGTTTTGAGTTTAACTTTCAGATCAATCTTTTTCTCAACATATTCAGCAAAAGCTGACCAGTCTGTTTTGTGGTTGTATAGGGTTGACTGTGGTTCTCTGTAGATTACCGTTCTACTAAATGTGTGTGAACCGCAGGAGTGATGTGGAACAGAGTGGCAATAGACAGACAAGAATGGTAGAGGCTGGAGGAGGCCTTTGCCAACTGGCAAACTGACGACCAGAAGATAAAAAGATGGCAAATCCAAGACCACAAATGACGTCAGAAATAAGGCTATTCAGATTCAGAACTAACGCCCAGTTTTCTCAGAGCCTTGAAACATTGTTTTACTGACTGGCTGGGCCGTTTAGGTGCGACAGGTGAATGGGTCACAGGGTTGGATTCCACACTCAATGGTGCTGGTCCAGAAGCAGACCCCTCCATTGTAATATTTTTTATCTCCATGCTAAGTGTGACTTTTAAATCGAACTTAAAAAGCAAGATTCCTAATATAATTCCTAACTATCTGTAGTCTCTGTAGCACGAGGGAGTCACTAGTTTTTTATACTTACACTGTGAGCTTATTTTATTGGTTATTTTATAAAGCTGTCAAATTTACACTTGATTAGAGATACCAATCCAAGCGAAGCGTATACTGATTACTATTTCCTGTAACGTTTCATATAAGTTTCATCAATGCAATATTAAGTCCAAATCGCGACTGCGATGAAATATAAAAGGAAAATAGTAACAAATTCTAGTGGGAAACAATAAAACGTTGGTATTTTATTCAACAAAAAAATATACTAATGTCATGCTTATGTCGGTATAGCTACAGCACGTTCTTTAGTTGTAAATAATAGGTACTCACTCAACAAGATGCTACGAACATAAGCACATAAGTGTAACTACGATCACACTACAAAATGCAATTATGTAAAATCTCGAAGAATGTTTCGTCTTTTTATTGCAACAGAAAAGAAGGATAGTACGTATACGAAATAAGAAACAAGATCAACGCAACGTACGCAACGCAATGTCAGTGTCACATAACACTCTCAAATGTTTCCTTCTAAATTTGACAATTGACTTGACAATCGCGACGTGGTATTGCAAGAAATACAAAAATAAAAAGCACTAAATTTCGTTTTATTCTAATGGCACGGTTACATGTACGGCGTTCAAAACGACATTCACGGGTGTGTTCACGGGTTCATCGGTCGGCTGTCGGTTTTCGACAAAGATCAAAGGTGAATTTGATCGTGCTCGGGTACCTATTTACACAGTCGGCGTTCAAAACGACATTCAACGGGCACGTTTACGAGCACGGGCACGCGCATATAAACGTAGCATAATGGTGAGAAGTTTTGTTTGAAAATTTCTTCACGTGTCTTTTATGAAATTTATAATGTGTCTATTTCATATAGGTAATTACAAATTTTAATATAATTCTTTTTTATGCCTCATTCACATTCAGCTCCTGCTGCTGCCCCTCGCGCTGGCGGAAATATTTCCCTAAATAATGATGCAGCAGGAGAGGTGAGGAATGTGTGTTCACATACTGTCCTAGTTATTTAATTCACTTTGAGTTTCGGCAATGTCAGACGTCGAAATAATGGCAGCGTCCGCGCTGTGTATTTTTGCAATGCATAATTATGTTCGATGTTTCAATCATTCTGGTGGACTTGAAATTTTGGTACGCATGTCTATCTTCGATTTTGATTACTTATGGAACAAAGTTGCTCCTACTATCGCCAAACAAGATACTTTTCTCCTCTCAGTGAGTACGAGCGCTGGAGCTGAATGTGAACACGCACTATCGCTAGCGCTGCCGGTCCTTTGACTTCCGCACAAAAACCGCTCTTTTGGGGAGTGCCGGGCAGTGCGAGTAGCAATGGCAGTGGCATTAGAAGTATCGTGTTCACATACTCGTCCTGCCCACTTCCCTGCTCGCTCACCAAAGAGGATTATAAGTATTCGCTCACTTCGGCTGTATGTAAAGGAAAGACGAAAATATTGACAAGTTCAAAAAACCAATTTTGTGGAAAAGCATGATGTTGGTAACACTGATATTAATACTGTTCGAGATCACATTATAAACTCTTGACCATTACAGTAAAATTTTGTTAAAATCAGGTGAAAACTGTGTATCTGTATTCTAACCTTGAACCACTACGAAACTTCTCTTCTCTAGTATAGTCTGTGGGAATTGTTACATCACTTGCAGCAGGGTTTGGAAAACCGCTTTTTGGGTTCATATTTATTCTAATTCTTTAGAAAAAACATATAACCTATCTAAAATGAGTGCCTGGAGAGCCGCTGGTCTTAAGTAAGTTAAAAATGTCAATAAAACTCCTATCTTCATTGCATAGGGAAACAATTTTCGGTTACTACATGATGCTGCTCCTACAAGGAGTGCTAAGTGACAGTAGGAACACCAAGTGGACAGTGTACGTAGTCTCTAACGAAGATTTTCATTTTAGCTACATCAACTACTCTAACATTGCTGCTAAGATGCTCCGTCGGTCTCTCAAACCAGAGTTCCGTACTGAAGCTTTAAGACGAGACGAATCACTTATCCGCATCACCCCATGGGCCAATGGCAAACCAGCTCGTGAGTATATTTCTACAATTTTATAGGAAACGCTTGAACAGTTCAAAATTCATGTTCCTGTTTGGAGGTCCCATCAACCTTCATTCATGTCGGAAACCAGTGTTTCTGCAAATGAGTAATATAATAAAGCTGCTAAGTCTAAGTTCATTATATCCTGTCTAAGGTAAAACCAAGTACCAAAATGACAAAACTTTATTAAAAGTACATTGTCTCAAACTTTCGCAATACACACTCATATTAAACACACTATCAACGGGACTTAATCGCGTAAAAACTATTTATATTTTACCTCGACGTTTCGGTCGTGGTCACGAGAAGACATGCATCGCGGCCGAAACGTCGAGGTAAAATATAAATAGTTTTTACGCAATTAAGTCCCGTTGATAGTGTGTTTATTAAAAGTGCTAGTGATTATGCTGCATAATAAGACAGTACCAGGATGATCAAACTTTTCTCAGGTGAAAATAGCTAAAAATTCATTCTCCCTAGCTAGATCAATTTCTCACCCCTTATAATCCTTATATAATACCAAACTTCATTAAAATTGTTAGAGCCATTTTCGAGTATGTGATTACAAAATATTGCTTGTATAATAGTGTAGTATCTGTAAAGATAAGTAAAATATTTGGTTGATTTTTCAGATGATAAGGAATAAAACAGTGTAAGTTAGGATGTGCAACAAAAAGATGGTTTAAATTGCTTACTGTTGATGACCATATGAAATGAAGGACTCATTTTCTTGGAAATCAGTGTGTGACCATGGAATGCTAATGCATTTGTTAAATAATCACTAATATTTTTGTGTTTGTAATGACTAATTTGTTATGTCTATGACTATTAACATTTACAACCTTTGTTTACAAATGTTACAATATAATGGATATTTTTAAAGTTCCAAATAGTAATGAATTTGGAAGCATTAACAGATTTGTTTGTTTGAATGTTACTTTACCACCAGTGTGTGTTCAATTAACAATATTTAAATATAGTTATTTCCTATTTTAACATAAGGAAAATTGTTTTCAGATTTGCAACAAGCAGCTGCCAAGTAGATTCAATGTAATTACTGAAGAACATGCATGATGGTTAATAATATATTACAGCAAGTGATAGTCTTAATTAATTAAAAATCCAGTTTCAAACATAATCTTTTTTTATTTTGGTGCACTTGTCGAAAATCTTTATTTATTTACAATGACATTACATTATTATAATCCTTAGAAATGATATAGGTATTTTACGGTACTATATATAAGACTAGTATTTTATGCACTTCACTAACGAATTCTACAATTTACACAGTTGCAGAAGTGTCAGCCATTTTCTTTCTTATTCTAGTAATTCGCACTTGTAAGTCAGCTGCTCTAACTTCATCAATAATATTCTTCCCCAGAGTTGCATAAGGATCCACTTGAACATCAACATTGGATAAATTAGGTCTAAATTTTAATTTTTCTATTCCATTCCAGGCAATCATTACTCCGTTATCTGTACAAACTCTAGGTGGGGGGCGATAAACTTTATACCCTCTTTTATCGCCAATTACTTTAATAGCTTCAAATATGTAATCATTACAAGCTACTCCACCTGACACCACTATGCTCTTAGTAGAAGTTATAATTTTATTTAATTCACAAAACAAGGTGGCCCTCTCTGTTCTATGAGCTATATGTTCTGCAAGACCATGCAAAAAACCAGCACATAAGTCATTAATTTCTGGAATAATACCATCTCCAATAATATCATGCTCTATTTCTTTTTCTTTTAATTTCCTCTCTGCAAAATCTTTCAGTCCACTAAAACTGAAGCTGCAATCTCTTAATTTCACTAAGGGTGAAGGAAAATTAAACATATCAGGTTTGTTGGCAACTTTTGCAGCCAATTCAATAGCTTGTCCACCAGCAACTTGAGAGTACTCCGGTATGTTTCTGAGCTTCATGCGTCGAGCTACTTTATCCATTATTTCTCCAGGTGCATTGTCTAAAGTATCCCCAAGTAAAAGGAAATCGTCAACATCCCGCACTGCAGCTAAAAGGCTGTTCCCACCTGATATCAACAAGGCTAGGAATGGAAAAGGTATACTGTAGAACATTCTAGCCACAAGAGCATGGGCTTCCATGTGATGAATAGGTATTATAGGCTTTTGGTGCATTCTTGCCAAGTGTTTTGCATATTTCACTCCTACTTCGAGGCTATTTTGTAAGCCAGGCTTAACAGTCACAGCTATAGCATCAATGTTACCGATTTCTATAGAAGCTTTTGTTAAAGCTTCTCCGACGGCTTTCTCAATGTTGTCACGGTGCAGTTCATGTGCAACTGTGGGGTTGATACCTCCATATCTAAGATGCTTAATACCTTGAGAAAATAACGATTCTCCGAGTATGTCACCTGCACCATTAACTACTGCGCAACCTGTATCATCGCATGATGTTTCTATTCCCAAAATAATACTGTTAGACGAAAATGTAGAGTATAGGTTTCGCAAAAGTAATCTCTGTAAACTTTTAACTTTTGATGATGTAATATTACGACAGTATAAACTTAACATGATTTAAAAAGGATAGCTTATTAATTATATGCATTGCCCCATTTAATATGTATAGGATTAATCACATCTATTTCAATTAAAAGCGATTCGTTCAGTAACCTAACCTCCCTAACCTAGCAAGTGAGAGCTAAAATAATGCCAAGTTGGTTGACAACATGTTCGTTCCGAAACACGCTCACATCACAACGCTCACGAGCGTCCCGAATCAATTGTCATGTATGAGCGTTTTTGATTCGGAATCGAACGATCATAAGCACGCTCTCATCAGTAACTGTCGAAGCGCTCGCTGTGAGCGTGATTCGAAACGAATCCAATGAGCGAAAAAGGAGTGAAATGAAGCGCTCTCGCTCTCGTTATACGGTAAGATGAAGATATATATACCAGCATTTCCAGTAATTTGTGACTACTTCCATGGTTCTGTCAGGCGAGAGCAAATAGCAAGACGTGCGACGTATCACAGATAAACCGCGACTGGGCTCGAAAATTTCCGGATCAGGATTTCTGATAGAATCTGGTGGTGCGTCCGGCGAGCGTCAGAATTTTTCTGTTAGAAATTACTGATAATGTGCGCCTGCGCTAAAGGTCAATAATATGTAGTTTTTATCTGGGAATTGCATATTGGTGCCTATTGTAAGAAAATCTTGATATATACCTAGTTTTATTGAAGACTTTTAAGTTAAGATGAACACTGATGTCTGAGCAATATTAAAGAAAGATCAGTATTCATTTAGTTGAAAAATTAAATAAGCAATTAGTGGATTACCTGGCTGCACGAGCTTTATTTCTTTTGCCTTCATCCACATTCGATTAAAAGAAAAAAAACAAACGTCATGTTCTATTTGCATTTGTGTCCTCTAGTGTAGTCTGTGGTTGTAAAACCACTACACTCTGCAATGCATGTTCTTTTCGTTCACATTCAGTTAGTTCAGTTTATCGGTCAATCATGTGGTAATGGATGGTGAATCTCTTGTCATTTTCGCAGTTTATTTAAGAAAAGAGCCGAAACTTCAATTCTCTTGGATGGATTTTACACAGCTTTGCTAACCGGTAAGTTATATTAATTAACTAGTGAAACTACGAATGAGAAAGAATTATGTCGTAAAATCGTAGTCAATAATGCTATGCCTGTATTCCTTGATTTCTAAAATGATGAGGTTTTTGAATAAACACACATCACCGTATTTTAATCAAGTATTACGCGTATGTATTTTTCGATCTTGATCCATTTGTATCGAGTCTTTCTATTATACTATCGGTAATACCGGAGTATTGCCGCTTATGAATTAGCCTCTGTTTGACTCTTCGACGGATAGGAACCGATATAAATAGTCCCGTGCTTGCTGCTAGCATCGTTGCTAACGATGTTATCATTATCATTATTGACAAGTGTCTATATTAACCTAATACTGGTCTGAAAACTCTCGAGCGCATCAAAATTTTAAATCAATGTGTAAAAACGGTTAACCTCTACACATACAATTATTTTCAATGAAGTAACCAAGAACCAAACTAAAAGTTCATTTTTGTATGAAAATCACGAAGGTTAGACTAGGCTAAATTAGCCATAAAACTATAAAATTTAAACACGATTTTTAGTGTGAATGAATTGAATATTTTAGAAGTGAACATAAAAAGAAAAAAAAATACTAATATTATAAATAGGAAAGTCTGTGTGGTTGTATGTCCTTCCTTAACTTCGAAACAATTGGACCGATTTTGATGTAATTTGGTACGGAAATAGTTTGAGACCCTGGGAACAACAGAATATATTTATCCCAATGTTTATATGAGACAAACCAGTTTTTTCATTAGATACTTTATAACTTTAACTATCTATATATGTAATATCATCGGGTATGCAAATTCCTTGAAAAATTCCGTTTTTTTTTCTTTACAGATTTTATGTGTACAGCACAATTTAAATTGACAAGATGATTGATTTAAACATTATAAAACAGTCAACTTTTGTCCATGTCTGTTTTGCTATATCCTACTTTACATCAGGATTAGCACTCAGCATGGTGCAAGCATCCTTGTACTTTGGACTACGACCATTTAATAAGAGGTTGTACAGAAAAATAAATTACTATCTGGCTTATTCACTCAACAGCCGTAAGTATACATATGTATAGATACTTACATGATATCGATCTTGACAGTGAATTATGAATGATGAAACTCAACTCACCAGCAATAACTTAGTGTTCTTATTAAACAACTCTATGTAGTGGATATCTGTAACTATTTTTGTGATTTCAGAGTTGGTGTTTATGTCACAATGGTGGGCTAGAACTAAAATGTCCGTTTACATAAAGAAAGATGAATATGAGAAGTATTATGGAAAAGAACATGGATACCTTTTCATGAACCACAGTTACGAAATAGACTGGTTGATGGGGTGGCATTTCTGTGATGTAATTCAAGTGCTAGGTGTAAGTATCCTGATTTTGGTTTCTCTCTTATTCTAGAAAATTAATAAATTGATAAATGTCTCCAATACTTTCTCTAGTACCAGAAGTAATACCTTAAAAGAGTTTCCTTTTTACAACATCATATAGAATTTAGTTCTTGCATTATGAAACAGTTGTTTAGAAAAAGTGTGATTTTTGCAGGAAACTAGTTGAATATTTGACCAGCACTCATGCTAGTAGATCCTTGTTTTAAATACTAATTAATATGATTTTATTTCAGAACTGTAAAGCCTATGCAAAAAAATCAATCCAATATATGCCACCAATTGGATGGATGTGGAAGTTTTCAGAATTTGTGTTTTTGGAAAGGTCATTCGAGAAGGACAAGGAAATTATCAGAACACAGATAAAAGAAATATGTGACTATCCCGATCCAGTATGGGTGAGTCTCCTATTTACAAGAGTGATAGATAGGTATAATTAACACACTGATAACATTTTGGAGATCCGTGTTTCATATATCTTTTATAGATCCTGTTTAATTAGTTCAGCATATGAAAAGAAACAGTAATTAGGTATCTCCAATTCTCAAGATAAGTAGGTATATTTTTTTAACCAGACAATTGATTTATTCAAATAAATCGCTACCACAACGGGCTATAGCCGGTCCCGTGCGAATCGGCAACTTCACATTACACACATCCTGAATTACTTCGTAGGTTTCCTCGCGATGTTTTCCTTCACGAAAAGCTCAGTCGTAAATTGAATTTCTCGTATAAGTAAACTCAGAACATTCGAAACACCGACCGTCTGCATGAGGCGGTAGGTCAAACTAGTTAGCCTAACAATTAGACTAATCGGATAAAAATGTGTGAAAAGCTACTTAAACGGTGTGAATAAAGACTAACAACAGGTTGGTTACGTAGTTTGTTGTTTTATTCTTACATTTGTGGTACCTGTAGAAGACCTTGAGACTAATCGGATAAAAAAGTGTGAAAAGCTACTTAAACGGTGTGAATAAAGACTAACAACAGGTTGGTTACGTAGTTTGTTGTTTTATTCTTACATTTGTGGTACCTGTAGAAGACCTTGCGATCAGTGCGTTGACCTTGCTCGCGCGAGTGGGCCGACTGTCGCCGATCACAGCAGACTGCGATAGTAGCTTAGCCTTAGGTTATCGCAATCTCGGCTATTTACTATACGAAAAGTTATATGCCTGCCTGTGGTCGGGACTCGCGCACTTTGTACTACGAGTTTGGCAAAACACAATAGGGATGACGACAGGGTGAAGAAATCGAAATTCTAATTAGTCCGTCAGGTAATAAGAAATTTTTAGACACGTATTTTTTGTTTTATCAAAATAACAAAGAATGACTAAGTTAAAACGCATTAAAGTTGGAGAGTGGGGGCTAACTACGTCACCGTTAGGTATAAATCGTACCTAACCGTGACGTCACGCGACATTTCAACTCAATATATCTCCGTATAAGTTTGATTACGTGATAAAAGAAAAAATACGTGTCCAATACTTTTCAATAATCTTCCTGATAGACTGAGGAAAAAAAATTTTGTCGTCATCCCTAATATGGCACGTGCTTTAAGCAATAATAGACTTTTCGGCAAGGTCGTAAGTGCCTTAATAATTGTGTCGTGGTATAACTTGTGTGCACAGTTGTATTACGGTCATTGCACCTCGTTACTACTTACATGAAATGAAACTCATAGAATTTGTTACGGTAACCAGGCTGACGTACCTAAATGTGGGGGATAAATTAATCATCAACGGGTCATGAAAACCTGTATTATTTTGGGCTTCGCGTTTTGGTGTGCGTGACGTTTTTAGGGTTCCGAAGTCCACAAGGAACCCTTTTGTTAAACCATTTTTTGATTAAGTGATGCGTTTGTGAAATATTAAGCTTTAAAGTGCTTTTTTTGTTAGAGTCACGTCCCCCCTCCCCTGCCAACTAAATGGTGGTATTTGGATGGCTGAAAAAATCACGGTTGTGACATATATAACGTAGTTGAAAGGAATACTAGCACAGCTAAGTAGGCTATACAAACTTACGAGTCACAGTCGACCAACTTATGAAATGATTAAAAAACCAATGATTTTTCTCGAGCGGCAGGGGCTTCGGGCGGGCACGTCATACCACAGGCTAGCTAGATGCTAATAAGTCTTGGAAAGGTACTGTGGGCATCGTCAACTTCGGAACCCTATAACTTTGCGCGTGGCTCGACACGCACTTGGCCGGTTTATCAATATAGTTACAGGGTGATCAAATAGGTCAGTATGGAGAAGTCAGAAACTATGAGAGATAGTGAAATCTGTTCTTGGGAGCCATGGTGTCCATTTTAGATTTAATAAGAATGTCATTCAATTTTTTTACTCTAATACGTAACCGCGCCTCTTACTGCTCGTACCTGAGCAAATTTTTTTGCAAATTATTTCAATTATGTATTTAAAATTTTCATCTGTGGGTATGTCTTTATAACTGTCAAGTACCTATTATAAAAACCATTTTTATTAAATTCAAATCCAGGCATTTACTTAGCAAACTCGCCACATGAGCACTTTGACACCTCAGAATTAAATTAAATTAAATCTAAATCGACGCCATGGTTCCTATTCCTAAGAACATATTTCGCTATCTCTGACCTATTTGGATTGATAACCCTGTATTGATCACACAGTGCTCACTTAATTATACAATTGGAATTGCAGATTTCTAATTAAACTCTATACATTGGCCAGTAACTTCACCCACCTATCTCAATCACAAACTCTAATGTGTCTTTAATTAATTTTCCGTAGTTAATTTCAACTGCGAACTATTTGATCATAATAAACTGGTCGATTAACTGCAATATGCAGGAAATATTTAAGTAGTTAACAGTCACTTGGTTTTACCATCTCACTAAGAAATCATAGAAAGATATGATCATATGATGCTCTAAATATACATACACAGGTTCCTGCATGTGTATCGTGTAAGTAATCGAATGTCGTCTGCTGTAAGTTATACGCCAAACAAATATTATATACAAAATAATTACTACTACCTTCTGAGACACACACTTACGCCTATGAAATATGTGAAACTTAAGCGGGGTTCTCATGAGGCGATTTTAGTTGATCAACTTTTAATTCATCAAGAAAATTCGATCGAATTTCGTTCTCACGGTCACACCGATAATCGGACCGAACATGCAGTTTGCTTCAAAATGGTGTCAATTCGCACCAAAGTTGAGAGGGAATGTTCTCATTGGCGATTGTCATCGCTGATCGTCATTGATGATCAACTAAAGTGCTGATAAACTAAGGTGCTTAAGTCCGTTTTATCGCTATCCTGTTTTTGCATCAAAGAGTAAAAAGGATAGTGATATGAGTATTGCGGCAGCAACGCTACAAAAAGTCGCCGTAGGCGAGGACCCTTAATATTGTCCTAAATTATAACTATTTAAACTTTTACTCATATTGTACCTAATGTGTGAATAATTGTCTGTTGTTCGTCATATAAATAAAAAAACAAGTTATTTTGAGCTTGACCTTAAACCAGGATTTCTTTTCTAGCTACTAATGACACCAGAGGGAACGCGTTTTACGAAGACCAAACACGAAGCATCGTTGAAATTCGCCAAAGAGAAGAATCTTCCGCTCCTCAAGTACCATTTAACCCCTCGCACTAGAGGCTTCACGACTAGCCTGCCCCACTTCAGGGGGAAAATCCCGGCCATCTACAACATACAGCTAGCCTTTGAAAAGGACAGCAAGGTAAACGGAGAAGGAATGTAGTAGATCTAAATATATAAAACTCAAAGGTGACTGACTGACTGACATAGTGATCTATCAACGCACAGCCCAAACCACTGGACGGATCGGGCTGAAATTTGGCATGCAGGTAGATGTTAGGACGTAGGCATCAGAAAGGATTCTGCAAAATTCCCACGGGAACGGGAAAAATCGGGATTTTACTTTTTACTATTTCTGCGCATACGAAGTTGCGGGGAAAAGCTAGTTATTTTATAAAATACATACTCTCTTGCTTGTAAAGAGGAGCGACTTAGTCACCTAATCCTTGATCTTTGCTCCGCGACTTCGCAAGCGCATAAACATTAACATTTAAAAATCCGTTTTTCCCGTTCGTCTGATTTCAACTTACTTCGACCATTCGTTTCGGTTGTGCGTTGTTGTGAGTCAGTAACGGAAGAGTTTATATGTATTGATATCATTTCCATGTTATCTTATGTTGTCGCGGACATGAGAACAGTTTAATTAATCTTTTTATATTTACATTTTTATTTAATTGTTTTCTTGCGCACATGAGCCTTTTCAAGTTTTAAACTCCTTCCAGCTTTCAGTTCTGTAATTTGACGGATGCCTGTTCTTCGGTATGACAAAATGCGAGTAAAATAAAATGAATTTAAATATTTATTCTAGAATCCGCCGACCATTACGAGCCTTCTGTACGGCAAGCAAGTGCACGCGCATTTGTACATCGAGAGGATTCCTGTGGAGAAAGTCCCGGAGGATGAAGCCGCCGCGTCACAGTGGGTCCACGATCTTTTTGTGGTGAAGGTAAGCCTTCCACTCAGCTAGAAGTCGTTCAGGAACTGCAAATACTGCAATAATATCGTTGTGTGACGTGCTGACGTGTGAACTAATTTCTGTTAATTATGTAGTTTTACACCGTTTGATATAATAAACTGGAGAAAAGTTGGATTAAAGGTCCGAGTTAGAGGTTACTTTGGAATTAAATTGTATCGAGCGAAGTTTCGTGAAACGTGTAAGGAAAGCTGTCAATGTAAGGATGGTATAATCAAATATAACTATTTTTTTTTTCATTTTTTTAACTTTTAACATTTCTTAGAAAAGTATGATCTTACAAGAGCAATTTCACGATGCTGGGTTAGGGAACGGCCTTAAAGTTCCCGCGACGCGTGGGCGATCCGATAGGGAACAGCGAGATCCCAATTTAAAAACTTCGAATATTATAGCCCCTGTCTGCGAGTGCGAAACAATGCCATAAGATGTTATTTTTATATTATTTGTCTGTCAGTAAACATGATCTTCGATATTTCATGTTGTTCATTGTTTTTAGTCGTTGCTATCATTAGTAGGTAGTCTGTCGTGTCGGCTTTCGTTATTTACAACAGGTGTGATTATAATAATCAAAGATATCAAAGTCGTAAATTATGTCTGATAGTTTCAACCAGGCTGCAGTCGTATACTAAGAATTTGCCTACCTGATGATATTATTTATACATATAATGGTTATATGTTGTTACAATAGTCCCCTAATCTATGATCATGTAAGCTGTGGTGGCCTAGTGGTTCGATCTACCGCCTCTGTTTCTATTCCGGCTTTACTTATGTGCGAAATTCAATTTGAATTTACCACTGACCTTTCGGTGTAGGAAACATAGCGAGTAAACCTGCACGCAACGCTATATAAATGATACTGAACACAAAATAACGATTTTTAGAAAAATAGTCTGTATGTATTGTACAGTCAGCAGCAGAAGTAGATAAGCTGTCCAGGTGTTCAAAAAAAACCTATACACGCCCTTAACGTCTTAAGAATAAGGTCGTGTGTAGGTCATTTTGAACACCTGGACAGCTTATCTACTTCTGCTGCTGACTGTATGTATGTGTGTCCGGATTTTACGCGAAAACTATTGGACGGATTGCAACAAAATTTGGTATAGTTAGGGGGTAGTTTATAACACTGTTCAACATACAGGCTACTCTTTATCACGGAAAAACGCATAGTTCCCGCGGGAACGCTATTTCCGAATTCCACGCGGACGAAGTCGCGGGCAGAAGCTGGTTTATAATATTAGTATGGAAGTATGGATGTTTATTATCGCTACTTTCTACCTGAAAACAATCAACTGCAATTTTATCTGTTAATCGAGCTATGATAGGTGTGCAAGTTGATACGTTTGCTGAATGATGTTTCATTCATGGCAACTGATATCAACTTGACCTAGACAGTTCGCTAGATAATCCGAGAAGTCCTAAAAATATATACACTGCGTCTAAACAACAGGGTATAAGCAGAAAACCATTTACATCTGCATTAGTGCAAGGTACTTTCGTTCATTGTGTGCACAAGTTCGTGTTTTCGATCACAAATTTTCAGATTAACCGGTCGGATGAAAATAAATGTAATATGTATGTGTACTTACTGTTCCATAAAACCTCGCTTATCGCACGCACCAGATTCTCTTAGGCAACAAACGTGCATAGAAACGAAATTATCCTATACTGACTAATAAACGAGGAATGGGTATTTGTATAGCGACGTGGTGGCCTAGTGGTTCGACCTACCGCCTCTCATGCAGAGGGACGGGGGTTCGATTCCGGCTCTCACCTCTAAGTTTACTTATGTGCGAAATTCAATTTGAATTAACCACTGAGCTTTTCGGTGAAGGAAAACATCGTGAGGAAACCTGCACGCGTCTGCGAATCGATGAAATTTGATTTATAGAGGTTTTTGGGGGATGACAAATCGATCTAGCTAGTTCTCATATCTGTGAAAATTTATTTTTAACTGTTTTCACCCGAGAAAATCTCAGTACTAACTAATCTTGATATCAAACGCCTAGTCCCGGATCCGCCCTAGTTTTTTTTGATTATTAATGCTTTTCGATGAAACTATCGAATAGCGAGGAGGCTCGAATTCACTTTTTTTTTGCTAAGACGTTTTAGGAGTTAATGCAATATTTAATCAATGTTTATTAACTAATTATAACATTTCTAAGTTCTTGATATTTTGTCCGGTACAATCTGATCGCCGCCATACCACACTATTCATTTTCCAGGACAAAATGGCGGAATCCTTCCACAACACCGGCGATTTCTTCCTCGAGTCGGGCGTGGAACGTATAGAGCCGTTCCAGCACAAGATCCGGATCTATTCGTTGTTCAACACGCTTGGCTGGGCCATTGTGACGCTCACACCGATGCTGTACTACCTGATGGGGCTTCTCTTCAGCGGGAAACTGCTGTATTTCTCCATCGGCGTCGCGATCTTCTTTGGATGTGAGTATCGTAATCGTATGTAAATGTTTTTCTGCAGGTGACTCCAATGCTTGAGTGTTTCACGATAATAATCACAAGAAACATAACGCATACATTCGTTGATAAAAACACAGCATTTCTCTTCCCTTTATTGATTAATTGCGAATTTGCACGATCGTCTCAAGATGATATTTCAATTTACAAAAAAAAACGTACCTAATTGCGCGTTATTTCATTCAGGAATACTAAAGAAGTATGACCCCAGCGTGTTGCGAAATTACACTTCAATTAGACTATCCGGCTACGCAACGATAACTACAATACTTCTGTTAGGTTAGTAGTCAGTAGACTGCTATACAATGTAGAAATTTTCGTTTTGAAGAATTTTAAAATCATGACCGTTCGGAATATTGTTTAGGTACGAGAAAAAAAAAATCGCAATAGAATTTTACAATAATCCAATTCTGGACTGAAATAATTTCTTTCTAATTTCAATTCTTAATCTTAACGTTTTCGCCACATCCGCTTCATGACATTAACCGTGGTTAATTCAAATCTAATCAGAACATTGATAAGGGAGCTCTATATCGAGTTTCCATGGGTATTTCACGATAACCTGTCTGCCATGTCGAGACAATGAATAGTAATACCTAGGTATTCATCCCTCCTGGTTACACTAACCGAATTTTAGCCTTTAGAGAGTTCCTGCTGGAACCATGCTTTTTTTCGGGATAAAAATTAGCCTTAATGTTGGTTGATCTGTGAAAACCCCATAACAAATTTTGTAACCATCCGAATAATAGTTCTCGAGTTAAAATACGGTCACGCAACTTTTACGGGCTTATTATCAGTAGGTATAGATGATTGCAACCCCTACCCCTATATGATTATAACTAGCTTTTGCCCGCAACTTCGTCCGCGTGGACTTCGGTTATAGCGTTCCCGCGTGCTGTAAGCGTTCTTCCGGGATAAAACACGTTGTTTAAACGGAACTTAATATGTAAGTAGCCGGTTTAGAAGATACATACAAACTTTCAACCCCCGTTTTACCCTCTAAAGGGGGGAATCTCTAAAAATACTTTACTAACGCTCACTTACGTCTTACGTTATAAAAGAAACCTCCCTGCCAAGTTGCATGTTTTTAAGCCTAGCGGTTTAGAAGTTTCATCATATAAACTTTCAACCCCCGTTTTACCCCTTTAAGGGGGGGGAGGGGGGGAGGATTCCAAAGATCCTTTGTTAGTGCTCACATAAATCATAAAAAAAATCTTTTAGCCAAATTTCATGTTTCTAGGTCTATCGGTTTAGAAATTACATACAAACTTCCAACCCATTTTTACCCCCTGAAGAGGGGAATTTCCAAAAATTCTTTATCGGCGTTCACTTATGTTATAAAAAAAGAAAATCCTTTCTTAGTGCTCCCCTACGCTCCCCAAGGAACCTGTATGCCAAATTTCAGCTCTCTACGACCAGTATTTTCGGCTCTCCGTTGATATGTCAGTCAGTCAGTCAGTCAGTTTCTTCTTTTATATATTTAAGATAGATAGATAGCTGTTTCCCACGACTTCGTACGCGCCTAAACATTATAATGTAAAAATCCCATTTTTCCCGTTCCCGTGGGAATATCGGGAAATCCTTTCATAGTGCTCGCCTACGCTCCCCAAGGAACCTTCATGCCAAATTTCATCTCTCTACGATGATCCCCGCGACTACGTACGCGCCTTAAAATGTAATAAACCCATTTTTTCCCGTTCCCGTAGGAATTTCGGGAAATCCTTTCTTAGTTGCTCCCCTACGCTCCCAAAGGAACCTGCATGGCAAACTTCAGCTCTCTACGGTGATCCCCGCGACCTAAACATTAAAATGTAAAAAAACATTTTTCCCGTTCCCGTGGGAATATCGGGAAGTCCTTTCTTAGTGCTCCCCTACGCTCCCCAAGGAACCTGCATGCCAAATTTCAGGTCTCTACGTTGTTTCCCGCAACTTCGTATGCGCAGAAATATTAAAATGTAAAATCCCGTTTTTTCCCGTTCCCGTGGGAATTTCGCAAAATCCTTTCTTAGCGGATGCCTACGTCATAACATCTACCTGCATGCCAAATTTCAGCCCGATCCGTCCAGTGGTTTGGGCTGTGCGTTGATAGATCACTATATCAGTCAGTCAGTCAGTCAGTCACCTTTGAGTTTTATATATTTAGATTATCTAACAGCTGCTTTAACCTACCTGTAGGACATCGGTATAGCTAAATCGCTAAAGATAAATTGAAGTTAAGTTTGCAATAATTAAAGAAACATGATCGACGGCAATAAAGTTGTCATTTCGTTTTCTCGAATCATAGACGAGTACGATTAGTACCGACAACCCAACTAATATAACGCGCAGACTAAGCAATAATAAACTCTTTGCTAACGGCGTAAGTGATACATCTTGCGCTTTATTTATTAGTTGAATCTTATTTGTTAATTGAGCATGATTGACGGGTTATGTCACGCCAACAAGTTTCGTCTATTTTTTTACAATCCTGCTACTGACCGTGCCATTGAAGTTTGGACTTGTTTGACATACCTACGAGGGGCGTTCAAAATATTCTCGGTATTGGAATGAAAACAAACAAGTATGAACAGTTTGATATTTTTTATTTTTCAATCTACTCCCCCCCTATGTTAATACACTTAAAAGATCGATCAATTTTTTTTTTTAATCCCTCATAAAAATATTTTTTAACCTTGGTATAAAAGTGCTCCTCTACTGCCGCCTTCAACGCCTCATCGTCAAAAAATCGATTTCCACGCAGATCCTTTTTGAGATTGGGGAACAAAAAGAAGTCGCTGGGGGCTAAGTCCGGACTATACGGTGGATGAGTTATAGTTCCGAACCCACATTCAGCAATAGCTGCCTTGGCAATATGAGCAGTATGGACAGGGGCGTTGTCATGCAGAAGCAGAATACCTTTAGACAACTTTCCTCGCCTTTTTTCTTTTATTGCGTCCCTTAATTGATGTAGAATATTCGCGTAGTACTGTCCCGTGATATTTACACCTTTTTCTTTATAATCGATCAACAATACTCCTTCACAATCCCAAAATATTGTTGCCATGACCTTGCCAGCGGAAGGGACGACCTTGAACTTCTTGAGATGAGCTGAACCCTTAATGTGCCACTGCATGGACTCCTGTTTACTCTCTGGGTCATAATGATGAACCCAGGTTTCATCTCCAGTAACTATCTTTTGCAGCACCTCATCAGGATTTTCACCACACAGGTCAATAAAATCGGAACAGCAAGCTGCACGCACATCTTTTTGAAGTCGAGTCAGCATTCGCGGAACCCATCTTGCACTGACCTTTGACATATTAAGATGGTCATGGATAATGCCATGTACGGTACCAATAGAAAGATTGGTTACTTGAGCTATTGATTTTATCTTCACTCGACCATCTTCCAATATAAGGTTTTCCACCTGATCAATATTTTCTTGTGAAGTAGCTACTACAGGCCGGCCAGGTCTAGGGTCATCTTCAATACTCTCCCTGCCACGTTTGAATTCGCTTGACCACTTTTGAATTGTAGATAAAGAAGGAGCAGACTCACGGTAAACACAATCCATTTCCTCTTTTATGGTTTTTTGGTTTTTACCCTGTTTCGTCAAGAATTTTATTACGGAACGATGTTCTAATTTCGTTAACATTGTTAATTCACTCATTGTGTTCGTGTTTGTTCAGAAATTGCAGAAAAACAAAAGAACATCTCGGTTTGAATTATACTTTTTTTTAATGTCAAAGAATGAACCTTACCAGCCAGTAACAAAACAAATTCAAAAAGAGGTTATAAGATATCAATACCGAGAATATTTTGAACGCCCCTCGTACCTAGTTGACGCAAATGAATCAGCTCTACTAGGAATATGCTTGGAATACAATACGCAAGATAATGTGTTTTTCTCAAACATGCTCGGAAATGTTCGTGTTACTTTCAAAAAAAGAAGACGCCAGGCTGTCTATTGCCGGCCTTGGCCAGCAAAAACATTATTGTCGTGTGTGTTTTTTTTTTAATTCGCTTGCTATTTGAGACACCTCTGTAGAAACTGACAAATCCATGGAGGTATTAAGTACAACTTCCATGGCCAAATCATCCACGATCATGGAAGTAGTAAATACTGATGTGGGGTAAGTGCGCCTAAATTTATTTCGCCCCTATGCCTTGTAAACAGCCAACTACTAGTTGAGTAATATTTATAGGTTTCGATATATATTTATGTTAGGCGCACTTACCCCAACCTGGCGCACTTGCCCCGAAACTGACAAATCCATGGAGGTAATAAGTACAACTTCCATGGCCAAATCATCCACGATCATGGAAGTAGTAAATACTGATGTGGGGTAAGTGCGCCTAAATTTATTTCGCCCCTATGCCTTGTAAACAGCCAACTACTAGTTGAGTAATATTTATAGGTTTCGATATATTTATGTTAGGCGCACTTACCCCATCCTGGCGCACTTGCCCCGACTGACCTTACGTATTTCCTCGCTGTTTGAGAAAAGCATTATATATACCTCGGCCGCAATTGCGATTGCCGGACTCGTACTAATAGAAGGCTTCGCTTCGCTCAGCCTTCTAACTGACTCGTCCGGCAATGCGCTACTTGGCGGCCTCTGCAATAATGTACTATTAATTCAGTCAATTTGTACTCAAGGTAGGTCTAGTGGGAAGGTTTTGGAGTAGTTCTGATTTCTTTCATTCTATATGTATTTTTGGGTGCTGACTCCGAGCTGCATGTCATTGCATTGATTGAAAATACATATACATAGAATGAAAGAAATCAGAACCTCCTCAAAACTTTCCCAGTAAAAACACATTTAACTGAATTATTTTATTTTCATTTCGGTAGGGCTAGGGTCCATAAATCAACAGCCGGCAGTATGAAATATAATTTGAAGCCAATGGCAATGTTATTTGAAATTAAGTAATTTGATCCGAGATAGGAACTTAAAAAAAACGCAATGGCACAAGTAGTCGGCAAGTATTGAAAAGGCACCACCAACACTCAACGCATGTGTGCGTGCTAAGAGAGCCGTCAAACATGCGTTGAGAGTGTTGGTGGCGCTTTTTAAATTCAATTCAATTCAATAATTTATTCAGAAAATTGGCCACATAGCGGCACTTTTACACGTCAGAAAAAGAATTTACCAGCGCTTCCTAGACCCATTGCTTGAGAAGAAGCGCCGCAACAAACTCAAGCAGAAGGCCTTTTTTCAAAATTTACAAAATTTGCATTACATGTATAAAATATACATATAGGTACGTACTAAAATTACATTGAAGGGATGTATAGTCCCTAACTTAAACTTAAATCTAAGATCTTAGAGATGTAGATCCAGTCCAAGGGTCCAGAAAAAAAATATATATAAAAAATTATGGAGATGGCCTCCATTGTCAAATAAATATAAATTCCATAGATGTCGACAGTCTCAAAATGTCAATAAATAATGAAATACGTCATGTATAAAAGAGTTCATTAATACATGTCAATAAGAACATGATGAGGTCTCTCGCTTAAAATGTTTGACTTAGTCATATATTTAAAGCTAATGATTAATTTTAAAAGTCCTTGCAAGCATGAACAGACCGGACCCCACAGACAGCACCCGTTCACGAGCGTGACGCGTATCTCAGCCATCCACCACCCAGCCACAAAAATACTTTCCAAATACATTGAAGCGTTTTGAAACTTCCCATCGTAGATTATCTCTACACTCGAAAAGCATAACCCTCGGTCTGGCGCAGTCGGGTTAAAAGCTAGTCATCTGTGATGTAGTGTAAGGTCTCAAGCATTGTCAATGTCAATGACCTGTAGTTAAACAATCGTTATCATACTCATAATACAAGAATTATCGAATATCCGTATTATTTATACGTTCACTTGTTCATTAGAAATAATCGTATCATTTCTTTTGTTTCAGTTTACATCATCCTGCAGAAATCTATAGGTATGTCGAAAATAAGCGAGGGTTCATCTTATGGCACTGCAAAAAAATAATTAAATACTTACAGTATTCCTAAAGAATATTGGTACAGTCAGCCTAGGATAAATCGGAGTCAATGTAGAGGTATGTAGACATGACCCTTGCCTGAAGGCAGAAATGCATGTTGGAATTCCTGATAACTGTTTTGATATTTTAGATTCTGACTGTACAGTATATGTATAGGTAATATTTAATTAAAAATATTAATTATGAAAAATCTTTATAAATCATGTTTTTTATACATTTAAAAATCGGCCTTCTGTAGGTGTGTGTGTTTCACTTGGTCATTCATTGTTCTTGTCACACAATAATTATCTTTTTATAGATGTCTTGAGACTTGAGAAAAGGCAAGAGGTAAAATAACCCACGTGGAACATGTATTCTTGGTGCAACTGCACTAGCTTTCTGTAAATATGCATAGTTTGGTTACGTAACAGCGTCCTATATTTTGTATATTAAAATAGATAGTTAGAGTAGCTAGTGCAGTTGTATTATTTGTTCAAAGCCTGAAAATTATACTTATAGGTGAGACGAAACATGGATGCAATTTACTGAAAAATATTTCTTAATGACTTTCCTAAGTTTTTTTACGTCTATTATTTGATTAGATTTAAATTTCGAAGCATTATCTTTCGCACAAGATTAAACAATAGCACAAATAAATAGATATGATTTCGTTAAAAGGACTTGATTCGAAGTCCAGCCAAGCTAATCAAAAGACTGATGTGTTCCAGACATGGAACACTTATTTACTTATTTTATATTAATGTCGACGTAATTGCATCCACTTTGTTTCGCAATGAATATGTATGTTTTCTCGTAGTATTTTTATAGATATGTCGTTGTAGTTTTCTTTATTTTTTTAGAATAAGATTTTAGTGTTAGTTATTACTAAATATGTCCAACCGATATTTGAATCGAAATCATATTATTTTAATGATACTTTTTACTAGTTTTTGACGTTGTAAAGATCAACTTTATCAGACTTTGGTAAATCCATAACAGAGTATTGAGTTAAAGGACTCCTTGACTTAAATAATAAGTATATAAAATTGGTTGGACCTTTAATATACACAATTGTTTTTTTTTCTGATGAGGGTTTTAACATGTGCGTAAATATTTTTAAAGTGTACCTACCTAACGTTATACTATTTGATGATTTTGGCATAAAACGAAAAAAATGTATAAGAAATATAGGTACTTATTCCTATTTTTGTAAACTATGTCAAAACCGTTGAACAAGCACAAGATTTATGATAGATTATAGTATAGATATTTGTAACAACATCGCGTTTATTTATTGTTTTTATTATATGGTTATAAACTTGGATGACAGTTTTTTACTGACTTAAGCCCCTGTTCGATTTAATTTAATTTTTATGCATAAAAATTAAACCAAACATTACAAATTAAATAAATTTACACGGCGCACTGTGAATGATAACCGCGTATTTTTGATAACCTTAAGGAATCTTTGAGTTGTGTTTAGAATCCCGGTTTTTTTATTTCAACTTTTATTGCGCCCCCTGACAATAGTTCCGAGCAGCTGATATAATTATGTTAAAAATGTATTGAGTGTTAATGAAACATGAATATCTTATGCAGTTATTAACGAATTTAAACAATAACACGCTATGCTCATTCAGAATAATAAAAATCAGTTGGGGTGTCTGGTTATCAAGTGGGTTGTGATACATATTTTACATATATGGTGTCCCAGCATAATACTTTGATCATGTGAGGCATTATTCCTACTTGATTTTCTTCCTGCTGAACTAAACTAAATTGGCTCAGTAGTGTCGGCGAAATCGTGGTGGCCTAGTGGTTCGACCTACCGCCTCTCATGCAGAGGGTCGGTGGTTCGATTCCGGCTCGCAACAAGATTAGCACTGAGCTTTTCGGTGAAGGAAAACATCGTGAGGAAGCCTGCACGCATCTGCGAAGTAATTCAAAGATGTGTGTGAAGTCCTCAATCCGCATTGGGCCCGCGCGGGGACTATAGCCCAAATCCCTCTCGGGATGACAGGAGGTCTGTGCCCAGCAGTGGACGCAAATAGGCTGTAGTAGTAGGAGTGTCGGTGTTCTGGATTTGTATGTATACTAACCCCATGTTAAATTTTCAATGTATTATTTTTTTAGTCTTTAATGCACAACAATCCAAAATTGTGGTGTGGACTTGATACATACCACTAGGTTTTTACCAGCCAACCTTGGAGTGAATCAAAAGTGAAGCAGAAAAAGTACCTTGTGGGTGAAAGAAAAGATGAGAAAAGTGATTTTTCTACATGTTTATATTCGTAGTTTGCAGGTAGATAACTTCGTATGCGCAGAAATATTAAAATGAAAAATTCCATTTTTTCCCGTTCCCGTGGGAATTTCGGGAAATCCTTTCTTAGCGGATGCCTACGCCATAACATCTACCTGCATGCCAAATTTCAGCCCGATCCGTCCAGTGGTTTGGGCTGTGCGTTGATAGATCACTATGTCAGTCAGTCAGTCACTTTTGAGTTTTATATATTTAGATAACATCTGTGGCATTTAGAGCTCAGGTCAGGTGGAGTTATTCTGTAGCCACACTTGGACATTGTAGTGTGAACTCAACTGTGACTAATACTGAAGAACAACATTAATAGCCTATTAAGAAAATAAAGAGTCTGGATGTTTGGTTAGGCTCATTATTATAAATAAATTGAGCATATTCAGTTTAAATGTAACAATTCATATAGGTGCATTCATAGACAACACTTCTTATCATGCCTTCAAGTACTTTACATAGTATAAAATATCAGATATATTCATCAATTCTTAAAAGTATCAAGGAACAGAGGCGGCCTTTGCGCTTGCGAGGCCCCGGGCGAATAGATCTTTGCGAGGCCCTGATCTGGGGCAATGTAAAAATTCATGACTAACGCAGATTGGACATGTATGTCATGATCAACAATTGTTTCTTTTTTAGTGTCATACCTAAAGTCAGGATGTTATTTATTTTTCCACGTACCCCATGATGTGGGGCGGGCGCCATTGGATAGGCCCTTAAAAAATATTGTGGGTTTTTAGAAACCGTTTTTCGATTTAGCATTTAGGGATCCATTTGTCAAATATTAAGCTTTTCAGAGCTAATTTTTATTAGATAAAAGTTTCCCCACCGCCTGCTAGCTAAACCATTATTTTTGGATGGCTGAAAATAATCATGCCCATGTATAAAGTGCACTAACAAGTTGGGATGAAACTTGAAGATATTTTATCAATGAAAAAATTAATTAAAAAGAAATCCCGTAATATTTTTTTGCATTATTTCTCTTAATTTTGAATAATTCGAGGTATCATCCGCACTGGGCCCGCGTGGGGTCTATAGCCTAAACCGTCTCGTGATGAGAAAAGGCTTGGGCCCAGCAGTGGGGTGCAAATAGGCTGTAGTAGTAGTAGAGGAATCATTACAAAAAATAGAAGAAAAAAACATGTTTTTTTGTTTCATATCTTGTGATTATTAGATGAGGTGAATTTAACAATTAAGAATATCCGTATAGCCGTAGATGTAAAAAATAATAATACACAAATTAAATAGTTGAAATAGAGCTATAAAAAAAATGGCTGTATTGCCACGGTAAAAAGACCTCTTTTTGTAATTTTGATTTGTTTTTCGACTAACGCATTGTGTTTATAATCCCGATACGAAAAGTCAATACGACCCTTAGGCGGGGAGATATTTGGTGTTATTTTAATCATAAAAAAATAGAGAATTTTTCATTTAATTTTTACATCGATAAAATATCACCACGTTTCATCCCTATTTGTTTATGCACTTTGAGCGATACCTGAATCCCACGCAATTTCTTCTTTAACAAAATTTTTTTTAAAAACCTAAAAAACATGCTTAGGATCGATAGCTGATTCTATGGGTAAAATATCGTCACAACGTTTTGCTTGACCCCGTATTTTAAGTTACGTTATTTACGATTTAAGTACAAATACCATCATTCGTTTAAAGGCAGAGACTATCCACAGGACACGCTCGACACGGCTGCCTGAAGATAACGGCAATTAATGAAATCAGAAATGAAATACTGTTATGTATGTGTTCATAGTCTGTAACGTAGTGTAAGTGTGTGCGTGGCTGCGTCCCGCCCGCCCCGCGCGTAGCGCATTAAACCAGTTCGTTCCAAGCTAGCTTGCGTTTCGTTCATGTCCCACGGTCCTTTCCCGTACCTACAGAGCATATACGGAAATCCCTAAACCCTAAACTGTGAACACATGAATTAGCGCTCTGTAGTGTATTAGCACAGATTAATAAATACTTGATAAGTATTTTTTTTTCAAATTGGGTTACCTTAGGCCTGCGCGAGGCCCCTGAGAGCGCGAGGCCCCGGGCGGTTGCCCGCTTCGCCCCCCCCTAAGGCCGCCTCTGTCAAGGAATATCCATTTTGCTTAGCCTCAATATAAAATCAAAAAGGTACATCTGTACCTTAACTTCTATCGGTTTGTTGGTAACAAAAAATCCTGGAACTCCTGCTTTTTCCAATGTCACCTGCTGATCACTCACCTAAAACAATTGTTATAAATTGGACGCAGTTCTGCAAACCAGATCCAACCCACAGCATGACAGTTTTGAGAAAAAGCCGTTTTTGTTAAAAATGTGTGTACAAAATTTTCTATAAATATTTTTAATAAAGTTTTAATGCACAATTATAGAAGATGGCTAGCTCTATTAATTGTTATGTTAATCTGTTGCAAAAAGCATTTATTACCTGATTTAGAACCAATAAATGGGGATGGATCTTTTTAATAAAAATGCGAATGTGGGTTGGATCTTTGTTTATTTAATAAAAAAATAAGGGAAAATTATATTTACACGGTTTTTTTAAATGAATTTTAATCAAAAAGGGCACAAATACTAAGGCAAACTTGTAGCGTGAAAAGATTTTAGCAAAAACAAAATATTTCATACAAAATTTTCAACAGAGACGAAAACTGCAATACTTTAGTCATAAAGAGAATTCGAACAAAACGTATGAATTAATCTGTAACTTTTTATATATAATTTCTAGTTTTCGTGTTAGTAAATGTCTTCTACTTCAAAGTCAGGTTGTCCTGAAAACCCTTCCAGGTCATCATCCTTCAACCGTTGGTCTGGAATAAGTTCAGTGTAAAAAAGGTGGTATTCCTGTGGAATCAGGTGAAGGAGAGTTTTCAAGTCCTTTAACTTGGCTTCGAGAATAGAATTCCCACAGGTCAAAGTACCTCTACTTCTTTTTTGTGAGAATAGCCCCTAAGTGAACGTTTTTTTTAAATATATTCGTCCACCAACTCTTCGTCAAGGTTGCTCGCCTGTAAATTTTGAACATATCCTGTATTTTAACTATATCCCTAATCTGCAGCCGTGGCAGCTTATTCCCGTCTATAGTTTTCTTCCTAGTTGTTCTCTAATTGTATTGAAAATAAAAAGTAGGTATAAAAACGTGCAAGAAGACTTCAGTTTAAGATGAATGTTCACCGTTTTAGCAAAAACTACTTTATATCATCAATAAAATTAGAGAAAGTATAACTTGTTAGTTATACTTTCTCTAATTTTATTGATGATGTAAAGTAGTCCCTGTTGGGAGAAACTACTTATAGACGAGAATAAGGCTGCAGATTAAGGAAATAGAGATAAAATAACCGGATAGGTATCCTTCCAAATCTAAAATCCAAATTTTGAACATAGGTAGGTCGTAGATATATTAAAAAAAGTTCGTTCGGGGGCTACTCTCACAAATGAAATAATGGAAGTACTTTGGCCTATGAAAAACCTATTCCCGAGGTCAAGTTAAAAGACTTAAAAGCTCTTTCACCTGATTCCACAGGCATACCACCTTTTTTTACACTAAACTTATTCCAGAAGAACGCTTGGAGGATTATGACCTGGAAGGATTTGCAGGACAACTAGACCTTGAAGTAGAAGACATTTTCAACAATGAAAACTGAAAAATCTAGAAAATAATTTACAGATTAATATATTATAGGTTTTTTCGGATTCCTTTTTTGGTCTGATTTTTGTACAAAATAAGTAAATACTTTATTTTTGCTGGATTTTTTTCATTCCACATTTTTTGCTATTGTTGCCTTTGTATTTTTGCTATTTTTCTCCAAAAAAAAACCGTTGAAATGTTTTTTTCCCTTATTTGTATTAAGAGTATTAAGACCCTGTAAATCAACAAGGATTCAACCCACATTCAACATTCTTACTTTTTTATTGAAAAGAACAATCCCCTTTTATTTACCGTAAATCAGGTAATTAATACTTTTCGCGAAAGAATATCATAAATCCACAACTCTGTTATGTCATAATCCACAACTCTATTTAGTGAAAAAGATTACGTAAAATACTTCTGTGTTAAAATATTTTCAATATGGAACCAAGTCACATGAACCCTCATAAAATTGAAAAATTTAGGCTATTTTTAATATGCAAACAAGATTCAAGATACATGGTTTCATATAACTGTGAAATCTTTATTTTGCAAACGGGATCCAACCGCGCTTGGTCTCTTATAGAGTTATAAAATTATACGTCTATGAGGTACCATGTGAAATGAATCTTGTTTGCAAAATATGGATTTGCTGTTTTGTGGAATGGTAACTTTGTCAACATATTGTTTTGATAGGTTAAAATGGTCAGATCATTTTGATTTTTATAGGGAAGGTGTAAGGTGCATTTTAAAACCTATCTGCATATTTAACTCAATTTTGACAGGTGTGTGGGTTGGATCTGGTTTGCAGAACTGCGTCATTAACGAAAAACTTTAACTGACTTTACATTTGATCCTCAAATGTAAGATTAGTTAAAGTTATTTGAGGAATATAATTTTGATTGAACAGTGAGTGAAGTCCCCAATCCACACTGGGCCTGCGTGGGGACTATAGCCCAAACCCTCTTGTGATGAGAGGAGGCCTGTGCCCAGCAGTGGGACGCAAATAGGCTGTAGTAGTAGTAGTGACTCTGACTGGAGGAGCATTTCTTCCTCCTTGTTACACAGTCTGCACATTATAGTACAATCCATCAACTTACTTTTTGATCTAATTGCATAACTAATTTCATATCTGTTTGCTTCATTTCCTCTTTGTGCCTTCGCAAAAGAATGGTTTTTTGCAATTCAAGTTCTTCCAGATTGGGTGTACTATTCACCATGTTTTGAATTTCCCCTGTAAAGTATTATAGTTTCAATTGCTAATTCATTACATGGTTAGTATTATTGTTTTACATTTTCACTGCTTATGTCTTCAGCTCTGCTCTCTAGGCTTGCGGCAGTGAATGTGGTAAGTAGGTACAGGGTAAGTATGTAAATTTGGCATTTTTTGGCAACAGATTTAGTAGAAATATTCCAGTAATGAGTAAAAATAATCTTGATTGGAAATATGCTACAGAGCAGGTCTTAGTAAACTTGCTGTTAGTTCAAAGCTCAACACTGCATATTAACATGTATGAAAAGTATGCAAACTCACATGTATGTTTACTGATTATCTGTAATCTTTGTTGAAACAAATGTTTTTCAGTGACATGTTGAATTTCCATTAACCCTTTTACTATTTCGAACACTGTATCATTAAGAAGACAATTCGCCAATCCTGAAAGTAACTCAATTGGTACTCTCATCTGGTACTTTCTGAAATAAATAAGGTAACCTTCACTGAATCCTGTTAATATTGAGAAATACAATAAACTATGAATTTGAATACTTACGGTGGCAGTTCTCTGGCCATATCCTGTAATTGTTCTAATAAAAAATAGAGTTTCCTTTGCAGAGCTTCTGGTGTTTGCTCAACATATTCTGTAGTCTCCATTTCCATAAATGAGACAATTTCATTGAATAGCAAAATTTGTGCAAGTGAAAGAGTTATGCTTGTTCCATGTAGATGTAAATGTGTCTAAGTTATTTTCGGACTAATTTAAAAAGTTACATCTCACTTAATTTTATTTTATTTCTCGTTTATTTACATCTTACAATGAATGAAACACATGATATGAAGAGTACACGAGTAGGAGTGCTTGCGTCTTGTTTCTATTCTATTCTATATAAATTAATGGCTTCTGTCTTGGACACTTCGCCAATATCAAAGTTAGGGCCACAGGCCTGCAAGTTGTTCGGTAATAATGATAAATGTACGGTACAAAAGATAAATCAAATAAAAACGGGGAAGCTCAACAAACGTCCCTGCGTCTTGTTTGCGTGAACGTGAATGGAGCGTGACGCATGTGACGTATAAATCTGTCAGTGTCAATCATATGGGCTGCGTTCCGAATCGCGCTTAGAGCGCTCACAGCACCTTGCAGTCTTTTTCCTCTTACGACTCGACTTTCAAGAGGAAAAGAGATGCAAGGTGCTGTGAGCGGTCTGAGCGCGTTTCGGAACGCAGCCTTCGTTCCGCAAAGCGCTCATAGCGTTCACAACGCTTAAAGTGTCCCGAATCGATTGTCACGCTCACGACCCTGTGAGCACGTTTTTGATTCGGAACAATCATAAGCACGCTCACGGCGCCAACACTAGTAACTGCCAATCTTTTTTTTAGGGAATCATGTCCTGTCAAATGTTACTTTGACGTTTGCGCTCACAGCGCCCATGCCCGGCAGCGTGAGCACCGTGAGAGTCGATCGATGAAGTCATCAATTTCCTGAGCGCTGTGAGCACGCTCACAGTGTCCTGAAATGCGCTCAAAGTGCTGTGAGCGCGTTACGGAAAACACCCTTTTTTGGTGGTGGCAAGTACGAATTAGTGTCTAGTCTGTGGAACGAATGACATATTTTGTGAAATCTATAAATAATACATACATGTTTATTTATTACCAGAAAGTTTCATAAATTTTATTTGTACTGTTGAAACAGTTTGGTAGCCAGCCATTAACACCAAAAGTTGAATTGATTTACTGTTGAAATAACTATTTGTTTTCATTCCATTGAATTAAAGTTTCTCAGATAGGATGCAAGACTCATCGAATCCAAGTAGTGGAAGGTGTTATTAGATAGAGATTTTAGTTTTGTAATGACAATACATTTTAGAATAGGACGTATCTTCCAAGTTCTTCCCTTTCTTTTTTGAATTCAATAACTTACAATGTTAAGACGGTACACTTTCTTTTTTGTGTTATTTTTAAATATTGAAGTATTCAGAGCAGATGTGTCCATGTTGTAAGTATTGTTTTGCATGCGTAACAAAGATATGTTTACTGATACGAGCAATATGATTCCATTTTATTCTAATTTGGATTGATTTGATGAATATGATACATATTGTGTTATACTCATTTTCAGTTCATACCCTTTACATGATGGAGGGGATATGGCACAATTATCTGATAAGTGTGCTGCCCTGTTGAACACATTTGCTCGGTCTGCGTCTAATTTGACCATGTGCTCGATCCTCAACGCCAGGCCGGTGAAGCTCTGCAGGGACTGTGTGAATGAATATGTTAACTTCGTGTTAGACTACAATGAGTTACTGAATGCCAAAGACAATGGTACTTCCTGCAAATCTTTGTTTATATCCAGGGATAGACTGGACACTGTTTTAACATACCACGACCAAATATCATCTGTTTGGGAAAAAGGGAATTGTAACAGTAAGTATAATAGTATGCTGCAACCCTTCAGTCAGTCTTCATTTCATCTTTCAGCTGCTGGACATAGGCCTCCCTTACTAATATAATTAAGCTGAAAGTTCGTGTTTGGATGTTTGTTGCTCAATCACGCTAAAATGGCTCAAGCAATTTGCATGAAATTTGGCAAACAGATAGTTTGTAACCTGGAATAAGCTATAGGCTACCTATTGTCCCAGAAATTCATTAGAGGAACCCCGGAAGAGGACTGGATAGAAATCCCGGGAATCCCGGAAAAGGTTTTAAAAGTATTTGGCTTTGGAAATATAGTGTTAAATTCCCTGCAGACAAAGTCGCGGATAAAAGCTTTTAATTAACATAGTTAAGAGTCAAATCCACTCAGAAAAAAAAACATGTAGGTATTACATTTAATAGCTCTTGTATACTGAATGACAGAAAAATCTAGATTCATAGTTATTTCATCACTAGTTGGTACAGTGAACATAATATTACCCAAAGGCTATACAGTTATTTTTCTTTATTTTAATTATTCCTCTACATTTTTATAAATAAACCAAGAATCAGCCAAATCAGTCCAGCAGCAGTTTTTGAGCCTTAGCTGGACCAACACATGGCAATTCATTTTTATATATACAGATGTTATTGTTAATGATATTGTATTACTTTCCAGACTGTTTTGACTGGGATGGTACCATCCCTATAATATCTAACAAAACAAAAAAGTTCATCAATCTGCATAATTTGACTATAGAATGTATTCAAAATAATCTCAACCCATTTGGAAATAACACTGATGATGTGTGCGAAAAATGTATGGATAAGTATGTAGAATTGGACGAATACTATCAAACACTAAGCATCGATGGAATAGGAGTGAACTCTGTCTGTATGGATATTGTTGATTTGGTAAGTCAAGCTAATTCAAGGAAAATTATTAAATGTCCTTTGTACAAGCCATATTTGCTCCTGATTTAATGAAATGTGTAATTTTCTAACTTGCATCTTGGAGTTACTGTTAATTTAATTTCAATCAGGTATGTAACAAAAAATGGAAATGTGACTAATGATGACTTATGGAACTGAGATGTGGGCGCTAACGATGGGCCCGATAAGAAGGCTCAAGGTCACGCAAAGGGCAATGGAGAGAGCTATGCTCGGGGTTTATCTGTGTGATAGAATCAGAAATGATATCTGCAGTAGAACAAGGGTCACTGACATAGCTTGAAGAATTGCGAGCCTTAAGTGGTAGTGGGCGAGGCACATTGCACGTAGAAGTGACGGCCGATGGGGCCAGAAACTTCTGGAATGGCGTTTGCGTACCGGAAGACGAGCTATCGGTAGGCTTCCAACAGAGGTGGAGCGATGACCTGGTGAAGGTCGCGGGAAATCGGTGGATGCGAGCGGCACAGGACCAGTCGGAGTGGCGAGCCTTGGGGGAGGCCTAAGTTCAGCAGTGGACGTCTATCGGCTGATATGATGATGTAAGAAAAATAACCCATAATAACTGGACATTTTCAGATGAATACAACAAGATCAATCTGGAGCAAAGACCTAGATTGCTGTAAACTAAGGAAAGCCCCAGAGATAATATTCTTGTGTTGCACTGCTATTGTGTCAATGCTGCCAGTGCTGTTCTATTTAGCTGTGAGATTCTGTGGACCAATTAGGGATTTGCCCAATGTCCTGAAACGTGAGTAAAACAAAAAAAAATACAAATTCAAGTTTTCAAAAGTGTGTCAATGTCATGCATTGCTCTCATTGATGAGAAAAATGTCTAATGAAATAATTATGATTTCAGAATCAAGATTCAGCCAGACTTTCTCAAGATCTTATCGTGGACGAATTAATTAAGAGGCTTTGAAATTTAAATTATATGGAACTATATTTAGTCACTTAAAGAGTTTACTCATCCAAACCCTGTTTGTGTAATCTGGGAGATTGGGACTAAAGTTATTGATAATATTAATTAAGTATTGTAAACTATGAAAACCAAAGAATATGAAATAAAGACGAAATTATTTTAAAAATGTTCTGTATTTCATTGTTACACTTTCATTAAACAATAATGAACTGATTGGGATGGGTGCCAGGCCAGGCGCATCATATGCATCATATTTTAGTTTTTGTCATTATTGCATTTATTACATATGTTTTATCCGTATAATGTACATTATCTATGTCTGGCTTTTTTGTTATTACTCTTCTTTACACTGCTACTGCTGCTATTACTCAACTTGTGTTTCAATGAATTTGGCGTTGTGTCTCCTTTATTCAAGAGGTTCATGCTCGAGTCTTTATCTTTTGGTGTAGCAGGTCTGCTATCCAATCCTACAGCTGACAACATCTTACTATCACTGCCAAAAGCCTTTTGCAACATTCCTGATGATGTTGCTATCTTTTGAGTTGCATTTTGTTTGGTTTGGGAATGATTAATGACTTTTTCAATGCCATTAGTGTGTTGTTTTCCAGATGGCTTAGAGGCAATGCTTTCAGTAGAACCATGTATTGTAGTGTGATTCAAACTTCCGATGTTCAAGTTGGAGCTGATTTGTGTGTCCGATGAATCTTCATTTGTTTGGGATTCTGTTTCACTGTGTCTTTCATCTGAAACAGATTTTTTTTATATTATTAAAAATATTTTTATGTTATAATTTTCTTATATTACTTAGCCGATGCCCGCGATTTCATCTCGTGTAGAATTAGAATTTGTATTTATTTTTATTTTATTTAATACTAAACATATAGAAGATGGTTATACTTATAGAAGTATTGAACAACTGGTTTGACCTGTGCAAAACCCATTCCCATGGAAATATCAGGATTAAAAGTATCCTATGTTATTCCCGGGATCTCAAACTATCTCCATACCAAATTTCATTCAAATCGGTCCAGTCCTTACGACGTGAAGGAAGGACAAACAATCAAACACACTTTCACATTTATAATATTAGTATGGATTTAACATAAATACTCACTTTTGGCTTCTGCTGGATCAACAAGTCCACTGACAGCCTGTGAAAATAAATGGTGATATTTAGTAAGTGTACAGAAAGTTGTAACCATTGATATAACAATACATTGCACTGGAACAGGGTTTGGCAGCAAATAACTTGGGTCACTTACTGCCATAGAAGTAATAGAAGATTTGGAAAATAATCTCTCCGCCTCTTTGAACTTCCTGTTGCGCTTATCGGCTTTCGAGTTGGTACTTTTGTTGGTGGTTAAGTATCTGTCCCAGCCTCTAATAATGTTTCCATATAGTTGTGTGTCTTCCAAATACGATCCTTCAAATGCATAAATTTGCCTCTCCAGGTTTGCCAATGTTTCCTACAAAGTACATAAACGTTAATATACATATTATTAGTTGTGAATGTATTCCATTCCAACGTAAATTTCAGTAATAATCAATTCATTGAATTGAATTCATGAAACGAAATACTTACGGCCACTTCAGCCTTTCTCTTTACTAAATCTGCCAGTTCTGCTCTAGTATCAGCAACGGAGTTTTGTTTTGACGCCATATTGATTTTAGCAGCGCGTACACTTTGGGTTTCATCAACGGGGCTTTGCGGTGACACAACCATATCGCTATCTGATTTCTTCACGCGCTCATTACTTATTAGCAATACCTAAAGTTAACTGAAATACTATTAAACGTATGCTTCAGTGGAAATAAGAAAAAAACCAAGAGAAGTGTATACACACTACACACTATTGCTAGTTTATTGAGTATTGACAATGACGTTTGATTGATGAGATGACGTAATTTCTACCACAGACAATTTGTTTTCATTGTCTGCTTCCTTTAACTGTAGCGTTTTTTCAAGTGTTTCGAACAGAACATTTTTTTTATAATTTTACTGCTGTCAACTATAAACTGACAATTTTGGCAGAATGCGCCACCCGCGCAAAAAATTGCCACACAGCAAAAAAAAAATACAATTATCATTTAACATAATAATAATATTAAAATGTAATAAATATTTAATAGTGGATTTTTTGTAATATTTTTGGACATTTAACATTTAATTATTGTCATCATTAGTATCAAAAAGCAAATGTCGTTTGAACTCATTAATTGTTTGTAATCAAAGGACTATTTTAATTTAAATGGTTTTTAGGTTTGATAAGAATACCACAAGTGTTTACTTTCTGTAATACTTGCTAATATATCTTGAAAAGTTGAAGTGTACATATTGGATTCCATACTTCAAAAAAACATTATTCTAATAACAAAGTGCATGTTTTAACTGTCTTACTGTAATAGTGTATTTTTCTGTTTGTTTCTTGACAATGGCTATAAATTATATTCCTCGCGTAACACAGGTACATTCATATGAAAGTTTAGAGTGATTTGTAATGAAATTGAGAGTCACGGAATACATTAATGGATTGTTTTGGTTTTTGCAGTTAGACTCTGGGCAATTAGATGAGCAATTGGAAGAATTACTGAAGCAACAACTATTCAATGCCACAAAGTATTTTGAGGTCTGCATTTAGAATTATTGATGAATCTCCATGCCACTGCATTATGTTATATACATTTTTTTTAATTTTTAGCCAGGAATATTACAGCCAGTGCTGCCAGAGCTTGAACTTCTCCTACGCACATGGATATTTAAATGTTCAGTGTATGATAATAGATGTACCTTTGGACAGCAAATGCTATCACTGAAGTATAATACTGAAAATTTCTCTAAGTCAAAACTGTACTGGTACTTTGGGTATACAGTTGGTTTAAAATACTTGAAGGATAGAGCTTTATACAGTTGGACATCAAATACAAACATTCAAAATTTTATACGTAAATTAGAAACTTTCCAATTGTTTGGTGATGTTTTGAATTTTCTAAGATTCATACAAAGTGGAAAGTACCCAGTTTTAATAGATTTTATTTTGGGATTGGAATTGAAAGCTGATAAGCTAACAAGAGAAGATTTGACTGATTTTTCATGGACCAGGGAACTTTTGTGGCATAATTTTATTGTAAGTATACTACTACTACTACTACAGCCTATTTGCGTCCCACTGCTGGGCACAGGCCTCCTCTCATCACGAGAGGGTTTGGGCTATAGTCCCCACGCGGGCCCAGTGCGGATTGGAGACTTCACACACATCTTTGAATTAATTCGCAGATGCGTGCAGGTTTCCTCACGATGTTTTCCTTCACCGAAAAGCACAGTGGTTAATTCATATTGAAGTTGTTGTAAGTATACTGTAAACATATAATTTGTAAGTGTGTAAACATATAACGGGTCATGTTGGCCTCAAATGATGTATCGTGTCTTTTACTTTTCCAGGAACTGATTGGAACAGTTTTGTCCTTGATAAACATATTTGGCTTGAGGAATCAACTGTCTAAGATATTGAAGTTTGTGTGGTGGCGGCAACATGTGAGGTCTGCAGTGAAGGCCGGTCCTCCCACAATGACCATTCTCACAGTCTGTGCTCACTGCTCTCACAGTCCTGTCTTACCACACACCATGGGCTGCTCTCATATCTTCTGTTACTATTGCCTATCGGTAAGAAATCAAATCACAATATGGCTTTTCCAGATATTACTCCTAACCTAATCTCTCTCAAGAAGAAGCCATGGTAGCCTTGTGGTTTGTCCTACTGCCTCTCATGCAGAGGGTTGGGATTTTGAATCAGGCTCACACCTCTGAAATTATTTATGTGCCAAATTCAATTTGAATTTACAACTGAGCTTTCCGGTGAAGGAAAACGTAATAAGAAAACCTGCACGCATCTGCGAAGTAATTCAGGGATGTGTGTGAAGTCCACAATCTGCACTGGGCACCCGTGGGGACTATAGCCCAAATTCTCTCGTGATGAGAGGAGGCCTGTGCCCAGCAGTGGGCGGTAAGTAGGCTGTTGTGGTGGTGGTGGTAATCTTTCAATAGTGTTGTTGTTCTCATATTCTGGATGTTTAAATGGTTGGTATTAAAGTCCAAAGTAAAGACTAAATCAGAAATTAAACCTTATTTATTTCCATTTTTTTTCAGGCAAATAAGGCAATGGATCCCGAGTTTGCTTGCCCTAAGTGTTACTACAGTGGAAAAGAAATCATCAAGTTTGAAATGCCGTAACTGACATGATGCTTTAGTGTTTTTTTTTTATAATGTGGTGGAGGTGTTTTCAACACTGATAAATTCTCTTTTACAAATTGGTGTTTCATAAATGTATTTTGAAAGCCAATTTTATGTGGGTTTATTTTAAGGTTTATTATATTAATAGGTTCTGCCCGCGACTTCGTCCGCGTGGAAACCAAGAGCGTTCTCGCTTAAACAATGCGTTTTTCCGTAATAAAAAGTAGCCTATATTTAGACCCATATTATAATCTACTCCCACACAAAATTTTGTGACAATTCGACCTGTAGTTCTTTAGTCAAACATGGATGACATACATACCTACATATGGTCATGTCACGTGACTTCTACAGACTTATTAATCTTATTATTAGTAAAGAAGAAGATAAGTGGATAAGGAGAAAAATATGTTAATTTATTTATTTATTTATTTATTTATTGGTCTACCAACAGCGGTTACAATGTTACATTCTTAAAATATTACATGTGAGTGGTTCTATAGCTAATTGCACAGCTACTTAAAGGCGGACACCGCATGCAAACAGTTTTAAGTTAATGACGTTAAGAAAAGTATATAAAATAGATGTATTGATATATAAAGACTAAAATACAATGAACAGATTAGACAGAGTTATAAAAATAAAAAAAACAGTAAAGAATATTTTGTAGTGTCCAGTGAGTGCGTAATTTCAATCTTCGACGCTTTTACAGAACCTGCTCCATGAGTCAAAGTGAATATCACCTGAGCCGCAGTGCTCATTTAGTAGTTTGCTAAGACGAGAGACGGGAGAGTTGCGTCCTAGTACAGTTCTCCGGAAGGGAAGGGCCAGTGGTTTGATTTTATAGCGCGGATATCTACTAGGAGCTATAAAATTAAATTTCTCCAAAAGTTGGGGGCAATCTATTTGGTTTCTAAATAGTTTGTATAGGAATGAGAGATCTAAGATTATTCTGCGCTTGGATAGAGAGGTAATTTGAAAGTGTTTTATTCGTTTGTGATATGACGGTATTTTGTTAGTCAGGCCGTAAGCTCGCGTTAAATGCCAGATGAAGCGTTTCTGTACTCTCTCTAGTTTTAAGCTATGAGTTGCATAATGGGGACGCCAGACAACACTGCAATATTCCAGGGTATTACGTACGAAGGTGTAGTATAGCATTTTCTTCGTTTTTAGCTTGTGAAAGGGTTTGCTATTCCTCATTACAAAGCCTAGCATTTTTGATGCCTTTTTAATTACATGCTCAATATGAGGAATGAATGTGATTTTTTTGTCAAAAATAACACCCAGGTCTTTTATTTGCTCGACTTCTACGATTTTTTCACCGTCAATGTGGTAAGAAGATGTTATGATGTTGGTATTTCGTGTAAATTTTACATGATAGCACTTTTTTGTATTTAGATTCATGTCATTATCCCTGCACCAACATGTCAATCTATCAATATCTTTCTGTAGCAGTATTGTGTCGTCGATTGAGTCAATTGCTTTTGCAAATTTTAGGTCGTCTGTAAACAGAAAAGGGGTAGAGTGCTTAAAACATAATGGTATATCATTAACAAATAAGTTAAATAGCACGGGAGCTAGATGCGATCCTTGGGGGACGCCAGAGGTTATGGATTTGAGACCTGATCTAAACCCGTTTACTACTACGTAAAAAGCCCTGCCACTTAGATAGGAGCGTAACCAATTTAACAGAGGACCAGAAAACCCGTAAGCGTATAATTTTTGCAGCAACAAATGGTGGGATACTCGGTCAAACGCCTTACTGAAGTCCGTATAAACAACGTCCACTTGTTTTCTAGTATCAACGGATTCAGAAAGGTGCTCGACAAATGTTACAAGGTTAGTGTTGGTAGAGCGGGCTGCTACAAAACCGTGTTGATGATTTGTGATATTTTGTTTAATATGACGTTGAATAATCGGGCATATAAGTGATTCGAAAACTTTTGCAAGCGTGCTTAGAATAGATATAGGTCTGTAGTTGTTTACCAAGCTATTGTCATCAGTTTTATGGATTGGAACAACTTTTGCAAGTTTCCATTCACACGGGAAGATACCAGTTTTTAGGGGCCTCATTGAATATTATATGAAGTGGTTGTACTAAGCTGGCTGCACATTCTGAAATGAAAAGTGGGGATATTTCATCCGGTCCTGCTCCCTTGTTAACATCCAATCCAATAAGTTTCCCAGTGATAGTGGCGCTGTCTAATTTTACATGAGATAATATTTCAGTTCTATTAGTTTCAGTATCCTCATAATTGGCATTAGTATGAGAGTCATTTTGGCTATATACTGAAGAAAAAAATTCTGCAAACATATTACAAATGTCTGTTCCAACCGACGTTGTTTCCTTGCCATTCGACATGGTTGCAGGGTAGCTACTGGCTCCGCCTCTCCTCGCTTTTATATAACTCCAAAAAGATTTAGAATTGATTGCGATGTTTCTTTCTATGCTTTCAATGTACTCGTTATAGCATAGGACCGCAAGCTTATCGCAGCGGGTCTTAAGAATATTTAGTGTGATTTTGTCCATGGGATTTTTATATTTATTGAACCTATTTCTGTATTTATTTTTTTCGTTAAGTAACCTAATTAACGTTTTATTAAACCATTGAGGGTATTTAAGTTTTACAAGTTTTTTAGTTTTAAGTGGTACATGCATTTTAATTGTGTTTCGAATTGTATCATAAAATGTGGTTAGCATTTCGTTAACATCACGGTCATGGAAAAGTTCATGCCATTTGATTTTATCTAAATCTGTTTTAATTGAACTATAGTTAGCTTTCCTAAAGTTTGGTATTCGTTGCACAGCTGTATTTTCTAGACTTTTATGGGTTTTAAATGCGAGAGTTATTTCAAGAGGCGGGTGATAGGGATCGATCCTGCTCAGTACGTCGACTGCGGAAGTAACAGAACAGTCAGGCCAATCAGTTAGTACTAAGTCGAGGGTTCTATTTTGATTATTAAGAATATTGTTTCTTTGGGTTAAATTATTTAAGTCGCAAAAGTTAATGAGAATTTCGGCCACAGGTGATAAACGACAGCTATTTGGTAGGTTTTGTGATATTAGGGCCCAGTTGATACATCCAAGATTGAAATCACCGACAATACACAGGTGTAAATTGTTGATATTTTCATCCAATATACTATTACAATGCGATAAGTATTCTTCCAATTTATGCTTCTGGATGGGTGGCTGCAGGTAAACCGAACAGAAAATTATTTCCTGGCGTATATGTGCCATAGTTAAATCCACAGCAATCCATAGATCCTCATAGTTGCTAATACAGTTATTTAGGCGCCTAGACGCAAACTTGGTTGATACAGCAATTAGTACGCCTCCCCCTTCTCGATTACATATTGACCCTACTGAGTCCCTGTCTCTTCGATAAATATTATAACTATCGTTGAAAAGTTCACTACTCGATATAGTTTGGTTAAGCCAGGTTTCTGTCAAAATGATTAAGTCATAGTTTGAACAACATAAATTACGATAAAATTCTAGGGTCTTGGTTCTAAGTCTATAGAAACAGTTGTATAAGGCAACTTTTTATTTATTTATGTTAAACTAAATCTTGGCCATCAGGTGGGCTGTGCGCTCGTTTGCCTATACCACCGGTATAAAAAATATATCCAACGTTTTGTTAGTTCATAAAAAGTTGCCAAATGTGATAAGAAGGATGATGTTAGGCTGTTTACGATTTATTGTGTTAAATATACTTTTATAGTAAAATTATTTACGTTACAAAATCTGTGTTTATTTTCATATACATAATATTGAGAAACAATTTCAAATCCACTCATACTCAATTTTTACACTAATTAAAATATCACTTGAAATTATACATCTTACTTTCAATTACTTAATTACTTTGATACACAATTATTACAATCTAACTTATTAGTCAAGTAGGTATACAACATAAATACGTTCAAATGTGGATCCTGGTTGCGCCCCCATTTTGTACACAAACTAGAAGAAACCTACGCTGTTTACAGAAATTATACATTGTGTGAATTATACATCGCGCCCCGATAATTGGTTGACTGTTCTGTCAACCAATTATCGGGGCGCGATCATACCAGAATCAGTGACCTCGTATTTTGAGATCTATTAAGAGCCTAACATACTACTGTTTTAAGGGTATAAAAAGTTTATTGATTAGCATGGCATCATGACTACTTGATCAGACGTACAGGATACTGATTTCGTTGAAAAGAGACTACATTTCAATTAACGATGCAAAAGCGTCAATCCATTAAATCGTGGAATTCTCGCGCTTATCGTACGAATTTTGAATTGAATTTTGCCGCTAGAGGTGCTTGAGTCTGCAGTGTTGCCAATTTAGCCTGGCAGCCAACAGAAGGAACGGTGGTGCCAACTGATGAGCAGGAATATATCATCATCATCATTTCAGCCGAAGACGTCCACTGCTGTACATAGGCCTCCCCCAAGGCGCGCCACTCAGACCGGTCTTGTGCCATTCGCAATCACCGCGTTCCCGCGACCTCCGTTACAAGGTCGTTATTCCATCTTGTTGGAGGCCTACCGACAACTCATCTCCCGGTTCGCGGACGCAACTCGAGGACTTTCTAGCCCCATCGGCTATCAGTCCCTGGGGCTATATTCGAAATATTAAAATAGGGAACCTACTTATTCCCTATAGGATCGCTCACGCGTCGCGTGTACTTTAAGCAGCTATCCTATATGGGGAACAGACTTCGAATATAGCCCCTGGGACCAATGCGCCCTGCCCACTGCCAATTCTCAATTCTTCGAGCTATGTCGGTGAGCATAGCCCTCTAGGCACAGTATATCTAATTGGTACTATGTACCAGTAGCGACACACAAGTAACTTCACACCGCCCGTAGCAAAACCGGTCGGACCGTGCACTCTCGCACACACGCGCACGTTGACCAAGATAATATTTTAGTGTGCAGATTAACGTTCAGTTTGTATGAAGCACACCCACAATAGTGAATGTGCTCTAGGTAACTTGAGCCTTCATATGAGGTCCATAAGAAGGCTCAAAGTCACCCAGAGCAGGAATAAGGTGGTTGGCCGTTATTGGTCGCTTCGAACGCCGCAACGGGGTGCAGCGGCAGTGTGACAGCCGTCTTATCTCCAATAGTATCTAATGCCTAATGCCTCTGGTCCCGGCTGTTGCGCACGTCGGCGTGGAAACCGGTCTCCCAGTCGGCGACGTAGTCCACGGTGCGCACCGACCCGTCCGGCTCCACCAGCGAGTACTGACCTGGAAACGATACGGTTATAAGTATGTAATACGTACATATACTGCCGATTGGGAATTGGGTTTTGCAAGACCACGTTGGCTCTTTTAGCAAGTCAATTCAGGTCATCAATTTAGCCATACATACATCAAAAAGTGAGTCCTGGTGCTCAAAATGCAACACCAACCACAATAGCTACTTAGGTACTAATTAAGGTACGTCTGAGGAATTAGGTATTTACAGTACAGGCTTCCTCTGTCTTCTCATAATGGGGGAAACAGGGTTTGGACTTTATTTAGTACCAACGCAGGCTCATTTCGAATTGGGGATCTCACACACGTCCTTGAATTACTTCCCAAATGTGTGCAGGTTTCCTCGCGACGTTTTCCTTCAACGAAAGCTGAGAGCTGGTAAACTTAAAAAGAACTGAATTTCGCAGATACCTAAATAACTATAGTTTATATTTGATGGCGACTGTACCTATACATAGTTTGATATGTACCTATACTTATGTACCTATATGTAACTGCTTTGCTTTGCTTATTCCTTAAGTCCCAACCAAAAATTATAAGTTAGGTACACAGAGTGACGTTTAGTTAGTTTTTGAAACTACCTTTTTAGGGTTCCGAAGTCCACAAGGAACCCTTATAGTTTCGCCATGTCCGTCCGTCTGTCCGCACTATTGCTCGGAGATGCTTAGGTCTAGAGAGCTGTAATTTGGCATGAATATGCATATTAGTTATGCTAACAAAGTGGTACAATAAAATTTTGAAATATATTTTTTTATAGGGTACCTCCCCTACTCGTAAAGTGGGGATGTAATTTTTTTTTCTTGCATACCCCATGGTGCGGCATATCGTTGAATAGGTCTCGAAAAAATATTGTGGGTTTGTTAAAACCATTTTTTGATTAAGTGATGCGTTTGTGAAATATTAAGCTTTAAAGTGCTATTTTTTGTTAGAGTCACGTGTCCCCCCCCCTGCCAGCTAAATGGTGGTATTTGGATGGCTGAAAAAAACACGGTTGTGGCATATATAACGTAGTTGAAAGGAAAACTATCAGAGCTAAGTAGGCTGTACAAACTTACGAGTAATAGTCGACCAACTTATAATGATGATTTTTCTCGAGCAGCAGGGGAGTCGGGCGGGCACGTCACACCACAGGCTAGCTAGATGCTAATAAGTCTTAGAAAGGTACTGTGGGCATCGTCAACTTCGGAACCCTATAATTTGCGCGTGGCCCGACACGCACTTGGCCGGTTTTTTTAGGTTTCCGTCTGTCCGTACTATTGCTCGGAGATGCTTAGTTCCAGAAAGCTGTAATTTGGCATGAATATGCATATTAGTTACTCAGACAAAGTGGTACAATAAAATTTTGAAATATATTTTTTTATAGGGTACCTCCCCTACTTGTAAAGTGGGGATGTATTTTTTTTTCTTGCGTACCCCATGTTGCGGCATATCGTTGAATAGGTAGGTGCGGAAAAATATAATGGGTTTGTCAAAACCATTTTTTGATTAAGTGATGCGTTTGTGAAATATTAAGCTTTAAAGTGCTATTTTTTGTTAGGGTCACGTGTCTCCCCCCTCCCCGCCCCTGCCAGCTAAATGGTGGTATTTGGATGGCTGAAAAAAATCACGGTTGTGGCAAATATAACGTAGTTGAAAGGAAAACTATCACAGCTAAATAGGCTGTACAAACTTACGAGTAATAGTCGACCAACTTATGATGATGATTTTTCTCGAGCGGCAGGGGCGTCGGGCGGGCACGTCATACCTACCACAGGCTAGCTAGATGCTAATAAGTATTACAAAGGTACATCGGGCATCGTCAACTTCGGAACCCTATACTTTGCGCGTGTCCCGACACGCACTTGGCCGGTTTTTTTTTATTAGGGCCTTTGATTTTAACGAGTAAAAGGAAACACACATGTACCTATTAGTACCTATATAACACTAACGTTTCCCCGCAACTTAATATGCGCAGAAATATTAACATGTAAAATCCCGTTTTTCTTCCGTTCCCGTGGGAATTTTGGGAAATCCTCTCTTAGTGCTCCCCTACTTTCCCCAAGGAAACTGCATGCTAACTTTCAGCTCTCTACGACCAGTAGTTTCGGCTCTCCGTTGATCGATCAGTCAGTCAGTCAGTTTCTTGTTATATAGAGAATATTGGTAAACTTTTATCAAAATAAATGATAGCAACAGCAGTTTTCCTCACCTTTGACGACCTCGCCATCCCGCTGCTCCTTCTGGTGCTTGACGTCCCCGGTGTGCGGGTCGTTGACTCCGTATTCGAATGCGTACCGCGGATGCGCGTCCTGGGCCAATCATATACAGAAATTGTGGTCATTTCTACTTCATACAGAGTTATATTATTATTATGGACACGTGATTTTTTTCTCGGTTGAACTGGTTATCAAGCCTTAACGCCTTATAGGGCAAGAGTCAAACTCGACCGCTAATCTATGCATGCCTTATTATGACCTATGCAAAGAACCAGTCGAAACCCAAAATTAAGAAAAAAAGAAACCTTGCCCCTCACCTCCTTACACTATAAAACTTTCAAACGTATCTCGACCTTTGTACCTAACCTACATTTAAGTAGGTACGATTAGTGCTATGAACGACATTAAAAAAAAAAAAATGTTTTGGTAATGATGTAATGAGGAAAAAATACGACTACGGTACAGTTAGTAGCACGCAAGTCGCATAATGCCTGGCCCGGATTATCAAAGGATTTGAGTTCAGTAGGTACGAGCTTACAGTTTAGCTTAAAAAACTTTCCAGCAGAACAAACAATTTCTTCTTGTATCATCATCATCATTATTTCAGCCGACAGACATCCACTGCTGGACATAGGCCTCCCCCAAGGCGCGCCACTCAGACCGGTCCTGTGCCACTCGCATCCACCGCGTTCCTGCGATCTTTACAAGGTCGTCACTCCATCTAGTTGGAGGCCTACCGACAGCTCGTCTCCCGGTTCGCGGACGCCACTCCAGAATTTTCTGGCCCCATCGGCCATCAGTCCTGCGAGCAATGTGCCCCGCCCACTGCCACTTAAGGTTCGCAATTTTTCTTGTATAAAAAAAAACAAAATATTAATAAAGTATCATTAAAGTAGAACTTTTTTTTTGAAAGATGATTAGATTTTAATTAAATGACACCTAATTTAATTTCTAATCAGTACCAACACTCTTCTTATCAGTCGATATTGTCAATGATGCGCACAATTTAGATAGTGCATTGGTAAGTAACGGTTGCCGCCCGTGAGAATGCCATCTAAAGTTCAGCAGACTTTTCGCAACCCTTCTAAAGAATTGTTATTAAGGTGTTATTAGATCTTTGCAATACGCATTAGAGATAATGGGTGTTTTAACGAACTTCTAGTACCTACCTATAATTTAATCGTAGAGAGGTATTCCCTTAATGTATTTCAGGCTTGCGAAATTCGGAAATCCCTACCGATATTATTAATGCAAAATTAGCTTCGTCCGTCTGTCTGGCTGTTATGTTTCATTTTCACGCTTTCACCGCTGGACTGATAAGATGAAATATGTAATTCAAATCCCAGGGAAGGACATAAGTAGGTTTTACTTTCCATCCCGGAAAAACGCATGGTTCCCACAAGAACGCTATAACCGAATTCCACGCCGACAAACAACGACGATAAAAGCTACTTTTACTACTTATTATTATTATGGTAAAGTCTGGCAAACGAAAGCTGAACCTATCCAACTCAATTACGCGGCAACACCTATACGTCAGATAAGTACATACATACATTTTGACCACTAAATATGTTGCGACAGACTGCTAATAATTATCGTGCTTCATGATCAGAGACCAACAAATTGAAACATTGTAATTCAGATTTTTGGTTATTATGATTACCTACAGTTCATTTAATTTTCACAGTTTTCATCATTGTTTTTGTACGTGTTTGGTTGATATATCTGGGGCCTCACTCGGGGCGTAAAATGGATTTTAAAGGGAATCTATGGGGAACGCCAAAACGTCACGGCGCTCAAATTTGAACTTTAAAGTTCAGTTCCAACACAGTGACGTTTTGGCGTTCCCTATAGATTCCCTATGAAAATCCTTTTGCGCTCCGAATGATGCCCCTGGAGATTTAATGAATTAGGTAGTTTTCATTAGGCACATTTGTTTCCATACGTCCCACGGGCATAGGCCTCCTCTCAACATGAGAAAGTTTGGGTTAATACAACTAGTTCCCATACACGATCTCAGTTCGGTTGTGGAATAAGAACCCGTTTAATTCTAATACATGAGAGTTTTCCTGAGTAGCGACAGAACACTTTTTATTCGTGTCTGGTAACTCAACTATTGTACTTTCAACAGCAATGAAAACGGGTCACTTAGTATGGAACATCCTATACAAAGTGACCCGTTGCCATTGCTGTTGAGTGTAGGTACTTAGTTCACTACATCGTAGCTTCATGAAGCTACGAAGCCATTTCCTTTCTTAATTTATTTTCAAATTCCTTCGCAAAACGTACAAAAACGTACCTACTGCGATACGTTAATTAACGTTAACAATTATTTTGTCATACTAGGTAGTTTCTGCCCGCGACTTCCCCCGCGGGAACAATGCATTTTTCCGGGATAAAAAGTAGCCTATATCATTTCCCGGGACTCGAACTATCTCCAAGCCAAATTGCATATAAATTCGGTTCAGCGGTTGTAGCGTGAAGAGGTAACAGACAGACAGATAGAGTTACTTTCGCAATTATAATAGTAGTATGGATTCTAAACAGTAAACACATTCGTAATTCGCTTTGGATCACCAAAGCAACTGCAGTTACTCTTACTTAATTGCAAAATGTGATACAAGATGTTTATGACAGTTGGGCTGGGTAATATAATATCTGACCATTGGGCCATGCTAATGAGCTGCCAGAATGTTTTCGTAAGTTGCTACGTGAGTTTTCATAACTAATCAATTGAATTGGCTATAACATAAATACCTACCTGTAAACAATTAACTAGCTGAATATTAATTGAGTGTAGGGAGGTAAGCATTTTATTATCTTATAATTAAAATTAAATTAAACGAAATCCAATAACTAAATTCTTCATTTAATTAATTCGTCAATATATCAATTTAAATTAATAACCTACTTTTTAAAATTTTCGTATATGATACGACTTTTTATATTTGCTTTATCACTTACAAAACTCAGAATTTTGAATAACTTTCTCATCTCATGGCTATTTTTTTGCAAACAAAACCAAAAGTCATTAAAATGAAATATTCTCCATTGCACTAATTTCTTTGAGAGGTTCAAAATAAACTGTAAACAAGTGAGTATATAATTTGTAAGTAAGTAAGTAACTCTTTATTGTCCATGATAGGACCGTCTCATTCTCAAGTGACGTTGCGTATAAACACGAGCCGTAAGCTGCAATGTATCACGGCTTTATTGTTGCATTTCGTAGTGCTGTGTGCATTGAGCCGCCCATTTTGAGATGCAACGGCTCAAATGATGTCGACACAGCCATAAAAGCTGAATTTACCCACACGGGACTCCAACTTTATCACCGCACGTAACACAAATTAAAATTGCCGATTCATTTCACTACCTACATTGCGTTTTTGTTTCGCGAAACGGTGTCAGATAAAGGAATATTCCGTAATAGAAGAACATAGATAGAACGATTCAATTAGGTAAACCCATACGTACTAGTAAATACCATTCTTTTTGGCATTGATTGTCCATACTAATATTATACCTTAATGCGAAGGCAACTCTGTTCTATCTGTCTGTGATGCCTCTTCACGTTTCAACCGTTGGACCCATTTAGATGAAAATTGGCTATTTTTTATCCCGGAAAAACGCATAGTTCCTGCGGGTACTCGATAACCGAATTCCACGCGGTAAAAGTTGTGGACAGAAGCTAGTAGCAGGTAGTTTATAAAGTAACGGTTCAAAATTTGAGTCATATTAATTACTTGGGAAGTGATAGCTAGAGGTATAAAAAAAGACGCCTTTGTCTGAAAGCGATATTAGGTAGCGAATAGTTGCAAAAGAAGATAAATTTCAATCGTGACATTCGAAACTTGAGCGCAGTCGGTTCATTGTGTGCTAATTTCAATTCAACTTGAAATACGTTGACAAATTACTATAATTACTTACTTAGGCATAAGTGTATCTATTTGGTAGGTACAATAAGATTATTTTAGATGAATTAATTTACCGTACGTATTCGTATTACTGTACTAATTATTCAGTTAAAACTCCCTCTCATTCGTGTTATTCGTAACGCAAGTAAAAGAGAATAGGATTTGAATTGAATTGGTTCGCATGAGATTGTTACTAAACACTATAAATCCCGAACAACCGAATAAATTCATTCAAAGTCGACGCTTCCATAATTTCGGCAGGCTGCTCATGTGGTTTGTCAGATTACCTGATACCATTGTTATGTTTATGATAACCCTTTTTTTGCAATTGGTAGGTTATGTTAGATTAGGTACCTATTATACCTAACTTTAACCTAATGGATACCTAATGAATATGACAAAATACATTAGTTGTACTTGGCTGTATCCAAATATTTAGATACAAAAGTAAATCAGCAGTGGGTGTACTTATTGCACAACCTCCGTCCACTTGCTACTCTCGGTCGGTAGGTACCTAATTGGTCAAGATTTTGACGTCGCAAAACTCGTCCTGGAGCCAATTTGAAACACCGATCAAATCTAATTACGTCACTGATTAGTCGTAGGGATGTGAAGTAATATATGTGTATGCTGTAATGGACTAGGACATATCAATTAAAATATGTAATTATCTATGCAGACATTTGTAGATCGAGCGATTTTGAATTTAATACATTGATCCGGACCAGATAATCTATGAATGATCGAGGTAATTTCTTCTGAATTCTCTGATTCTCTGATGATGCAATTTTAATAAAATTCAATATGCTAGCCTAGCAAGTACCAATTAAATTATAAAGTTTGATAAAACACTTAGTACTTAAGTATGTGCAGGTAAGAGATAAATTAATGACTTACGTAGTTCTCCAAGAAGTCGGTGTGAACATTCTTGACATGAGCAGGCACGGCAATCCTGGCCGGCGCGGGCACAACCACGTTATGTGCGAGCGCCGCGGGCGCCGAGTACTGCTGCTGCAGGCTGGCGCCGGCGTGCTGAGCCACTGACGACGAGGAGTACGCCACCGACTGCCCCGCCTGCTGGGAGATGGCTGGCGCAGTGTACTGGGCGTATTGAGCGACTACAGGTGCGGCGTACTGAGAAACCACAGGAGCAGTCTGGTATTGAGCTACCACTGGCGCTCTGTACGCGGGAGCCACTTGAGCCACAGGCGTCAACCCCGATATAGGCACGGCTTGACTGTACTGAGCCGCGACGTTCTGTGCCGCCACTGACGTGTAACGAGATGGTTCAAAGAGTTGAGGAGTCTGCTGTCTCAACGCTGCTGATGTTGTGTATCCAGCGGACGGAGCGGCGTAAACTTGGGATACCACCGGTCCGCTCGATTGTTGGGAGTAAGAAGTCAAAGACGCTTTTGCTGCAGATCCCGTGGCAAACGATGCTTGCTGGGATAGAACATTTTGAACAAATGTATTTCTTGGTGCTGCCAATGAGAATCTGGCGATCAACGGAGCCGCGGTAACTTTGGCAATTATCGGTGCTTGAGCGTAAGTAGCAACAGGCGTCACTGTTTTTCCAGAAGACGCTGACGACAGGCCGGCGGAGGTGGCGTAGCCGTGGAATTCCTTTTGGGCCGTGTACGTTTGAGCGGGAGCGACGTTGGCATAGGACAGCAGTGTTGAGGTTTGATACGCTGGTGCTAGTGGTTGTATGCTGGGAGCGTTAACTTGGTAGGCTGCTCCTGCCTGGTAGGCAGATCCCGACTGATAGGACCCTGCTGCTTGGTATCTTGCACCCGTTTGGTATCCACTTGATGTTGAATATTGGTATGCAGGTGACACTACTTGTTGCGAGACGTAAGGGGCAGAAGCCACCTTTACTCCCGTCGTGGTGAGCTGTACCGCCGGTGGGAGATACGAGTATCCGGAACCTGTGCCGCTGTGTCCGTTGTCACAGTTCGATACAGCTTGTAATTGATTCAAATGATAGTTCAAGTCTGGATCGTGATAAGCATTAACACTCGAGAGACTTAATGCAACGGCTAATATAATCTGAAACAAAAAAAGGAGAATATTGAAGTTGGTATAAGTACAAAGCAAAGTTAAATAAGTCAGTCAGTCGCTTTATATCAAATCATTTAGCTTCCGATATTCAGTCACTATGTGGTAAATGTTGTAATAGTTTCAAGTTGTATGGTAAAGTAATGTTAAATCTCGGCTTACCATATTCATTTTAAATGTTTAGTTAATTTCGATCTCAGCATGAATTTACCTAAAAGCTTATATCATACAAAAACGTTCCTTTGTTTTTGCCGAAATTGAATGTATTAGTCAAAGTGGAGCGAGAGCCGAAATGAGAGCAAAGTGCCAACCGGCAAGACTTATATAGCAGTCTCATATGTGTAAGAACGGGTCACACTTTTTCGCGTTCGCCGCAGCGCAGGCGGGTGCGGCCGTGTGTGCCGCGGGCATGCGCGCGCGGCGCCTGGCTCTAACGGGGGTCACAGTTCAGCAACAGCCCTTTAATAAACTTGATACATGCACCAGTAGGCGTCATTAAAGAATCATTATCATTTCAGCGATCTGTTGTTATGTTGTTAATGTGTTATTGTGGGTAGGATTGATAAATGAAGGGTACCGGGAAAGAACACGTATATATAGTCACTTTTTTTTCAACAAGGATTTTAGGTTCGAGTCGAAGCTTTCATTACTTATGAGATTAAGAAGTCAGTAAAAAAGTGATTAGAAATTTTCTTTCCCTGTACTCTAAAAATCAACATGACGTTTCGATATCTGTTTGTGAAAACGAAATGTTTTAAGAATTTACAAAGTTTTTATTTTACTAGAATTCTATATATCCGTGGAACTTGCGTTCTTTACGTACCGGTATTTATCGAGTGGGTAATACGATTGGGTTTTAGGTTATATCCGGAATATGTGCGCCAATATTTCGCTAAATGTCCACTGACTCGTTATACCAACTTTTACCTTTTTTAGCTTTACGATAGGATAGAACGGGAGATATAAATTACCTATTGTTGTGTGGGCGTATAATTTTCAAATATGCCATACAAGATGATTGTGAATGGAGAATAGCATTTTGGTCATATCACTAGATTCGCAATCTTTCTTGAACATGTAAATAGTTAGGAGTATAGTTGATTCACAATCGAATTTAAAATCTTGATTACCACGATGGCGGTCGACAGTGGTCGAGTCGTGTTTGTCTGGCACGGACTCGTATGCCTCACCCCGTTTCTGCCATGACCACGTAGCGTTTTGCATATATCCTTCGTTCTAGTTAAAGCAATCAAATATTGGTTGGCAATAAACATACAGAATGATTGCATTTAACGCGAATAGGTTAACTAGGTAATCTATCTTTATTATAATTTAAGGTACAGTTATAGCTCGCAAAAGGCAAAATGAAGTTAGGCATAATAAATACTGTATGTAGATACTCGTATGAATATCTAAGCTTGCAAAAACGGGTGCGGAGTATTTAATACGTTCAAGTTACACTAATCCCTTTCAATGAGACACTAATGCCGACAGATGTGTATACATATCAGTTGTAAGTAGTCGCTTGCTTACTAAAAGTAGAGGTAAGTTAGTTCTTTTTAAATCTGGTATATTTTTGATGTTATACATTTCTTATTTCTGACGCGCTGACTGGCTGAATGACTGATGACAACGTAGGTACATCCGAACATACTCTTACTGGTCGTAGGAAGCTGAAATTTGATGTTCGAATAGGCTCCTTAGGAAGTGTAGGGGGCACTAAGAGAGGATTTCCCGAAATTTCCACAGGAACGGGTAACATTGGGACAAAAATCATAATACAGATCATAAAATAGAGCAGCACAATATTTATCTTTCATACAACAAGTCCCAATGTTGCAACGAGCTCACAAGTAATCCCGAGCTCATCGTCTTAAGAATTATCCGGAGCGAAGGGCAGATCGCGATCGTTCACATACGCAGCTCCAAGGTGTCGCGTAATCTTCATCCTGCTCTAACGAGTCCGTCTGAGGTCACTCCATTTGATAATAAACAATTATTTTATGATAAAGCAATCTTATTATATCTCGTAGGGCTCATTCTCATAATTCCCACGTTAATTAGGGAGAAATGATATCAAACGCATTGTTTGCAACCATTTCAAAAGTCAATTTAATGTAATATTAATCATTGACACGTCAAAGCATGTTGTGTAAGTAACTGAAAGCCCTCCGTGCAGTCCCTAGATTGTGAAAATCATGTTATAAAGTGTGACAATTTCCTAACACATGCTCCAGTCTGTAATTTACGTCGTTTAAAAGAGGTTTGGAGTGGCCGGCTCCTTGCATAAGGCTTAGCCCCTAAGCTCTTTACAGCTTACATGTAAGTTACCTACATTACAACACCCCACGCATGTCCAAGGAATCACAAGTCACAACGATTTTACATTAGCCACGTACTCAAAGTACATTTGAATGGTAATTAAAATTGTGAGAAGTGTTCAATTAAATGGAGCGGATGTTTCCAAATGGAATGGACAAGAATTCGACCGTTTGATCCAAATTAATTAGCAATAAAGTAACTAAGTAGTTCGTATGTACAAGTACACGATTATCATTGAAAACTTACGCATAAATTTATTTTATGAGTTTGACAATATCGGATATGGTTTGAATTCCAATGGAAAAACTAATTAAAACTCGCGTAAGTTATGATGATTTATGATGTTGTTTTTTAAGGTTATTACTTTATTACCATACTTTCAGATGGCAGACTCGGACTCCCTATTCATTGCGAGTGGATAACGTCAAATTGGAGCTGTCGATAATGAGGTTCTGTGTCAGAGTTGCAAAGACGGTAATAAAGTTCGCAATACGGCGATCGGGTCCGAGATAAAGCCTTCAAGACGTGATATAGATGCGGTCGGCTGTGGCGGTGCCTAATTGTCCTCTCCATACCAGTTTGAACCCCCAGCAGCAACAGAAACCTGATTGTTAATAGATGTTTTATTTGTTCACTTTTAAGTATACGCAATAAAAAATTAATCCATTTACAACTTTACGTAATCCAGCGCAAGGTTCGTACAACGATTGGATGAATTTATTGTGTTCTTCAAGGTTGCAATATGATCGGAATTGGGTAAAAGAGGAAACTTCCAATATCTCTCGGTAATTTTACTTGATTGTTTTATTAACGCTTATTTTTTTACAAGCCAAGTAAGTTGTAAGTTCAGCGGGCTCATTATGAATGCCACTTGGTTTGCGCCCCCAAGTCAACCGGTATTTTTCCTTTACAAAAATGAACCTTATGTACGCCACTTGACATCGAAGTGTTCAGTGACAGCAACTAACCAAAACACAAAACACACACACAAAACTACCGATTGTCTTGGGGATCACAAAGATATGGCCAAACGCAATACCACTGCTGTTTACTTAAGTGCAGGGCGAGTCGCATTAAAGTGACTGTTGATAGTTAAGTGAACTTAAATGTAGTATTTTATTTTCACGGCTACTAAATCATGTTAGGACATTAGTACCTATTAAGAAGTTGTTCAGATACTTTGTTAAAGAAAATAATAATAAATAAAATGTTTGTAAATATGTAAATATAAAATACATATATTTCGTCCATACGCATCCATACGCAAGCAGCTGTTGATATTATGTTACGCTTTGTAAATTTTCGATTCGGAGCTTTTGCATTTTTAGGGTGGATTTGAGTTTTTGATGTTGATTGGACTACACATACTCGATTTATTTTATTTAGCGGCTATCAACATGAGTTAGTTCTAAACCTAGGCACTGATTGCTGCCGACGTCTAATCCAGACTGTCGCAACTAGCTAGCGACTTCCTCGCCTAGGTATATGGTTATTCGAAATTGAAAAGCTCAAACGTTCTAGATCTAGAAATTGCCGCATATGTGCATATCTGCATAGGTATAATGTATTCGTATGGAGTGTAGCACAATCACACGTGTTGACAGCAATGTGGTGAGTCATGTTCAGTAATTAGGTATGGTACATAATATGTATTAATCTTGGTATATGCACGTCGAACACGCGCAACAAGAGCTCATTAATATACCTTCTTATTTTAAGCTAGCTTCTTTCATCTCAATCGGTCCAGCGGTTGGAGCGTGAAGAGGTACTTAAAGGTAAAGACACACAGACAGACAGACTTACTTTCGCATTTATAATATTAGTAAGGATTAAAAGAGAAATTTCCTGGACTTTTCTCATTCTCATTATCTTGATTCCACTCTCCTTATCCCTCAGGTACTTATATTTTTTCTCCGTTTTGCGCTGCTGTACTCGTACATTGATAATATTAGGTCCTTACATATGAAATTGGCGTTTCATATGGCAGAAATGAAAACGATTTTTTTTTATGAAACTATTTTTTTATTTAGTCAAAGTATGTACCATGGCTATCTATGCACTTTTGCCATCTCGAAGGTAGTTCATTGATTCCTTTACTAAAAAAAGTGTGTGAGCGAGAATCAATAAAATCTTTGAAGGCCGTTTGGACAGCCTCGTGAGAATTGAATTTTTTTCCTTGCATGAAGTTGTCCAAATTCCGAAAAAAATGGTAATCAGTTGGAGCAAGGTCCGGGGAGTATGGTGGATGTCGAAGACATTCCAGTCGCAGCTCCCGTAGTTTTGCGGCCGTCAAACGTGCCGTATGTGGTCGAGCGTTGTCCTGAAGCAGCAGTGGGCTAGATCGATTGACCAGTCTGGGTTGTTTAATGGCTAGCTTTTCCATCATCGTTTGCAATTGTTGACAATACACATCAGCCGTGATTGTTTGCCCAGATCTTAAGAAACTGTAATGGATGACACCGGCACTAGTCCACCAGACACTTACCAGTACCTTTTTCTGAGTCAACTTTCGTTTCGGGCAGAATTTGGCTGGTTCACCTGGGTTCAACCATTGTGAAGAACGTTTCCGGTTGTCGTACAAGATCCATTTTTCATCACAAGTAACGATACGATTCAAAATGCCTTCATTATTGTGCCGGTTGAGAAGTGAAACGCAACACTCGACGCGTGTTTCTTTGTTTGCGTCGCTCAATTCATGCGGTACCCATTTTTCAAGTTTTTTCACTTTTCCAATTTGTTTCAAGTGAATCAAAATGGTTTTATCACTCACACCGAAGCCTGCCGCTAACTCTGACGTGGTTTGCGATGGATCTGCTTCCACAATTGCTTTTAATTCTTCGTTATCAACTTGTGTCTCCGGCCGTCCACGAGGCTTGTTCTGTAGGTCAAAATTTCCAGAACGGAAACGTTGGAACCAATAACGTACCGTATTTTCTTTTGCAGTAGCTTCCCCATACGCATTGTTAATCCTACGAGCCGTTTCTGCAGCACTAGTGCCGAGGTGAAACTCATATTCGTAAATATAGCGATATTTTAAGTTCTCCATATTGTGAACAGAACGATGTGAAAGAAAAACAAATGACGCGATAACAAATAAATTTCGTAATTCGAACACAGAAATACATGGTCTTAAATTTGAAATAAATTTGAATTTGGAATTCCTAGCCGAACGCCACATATTTTGAATCAAAGTTGCCAGTTCGCCAAACGCCAATTTCATATGTAAGGACCTAATATTAGTAGAGGCTGGCCATGTATAATAGTTAGCTGACACATCTTCTTATTCTTATTAGGTTTTTAACTGTAAAATGTCTAGAACTTCAAATTCAAATCTATGTGTAACCCTTGTAAAGGAAAGACTACTACTACTACCACTATTACTACAGCCTATCTGCGTCCCACTGCTGGGCACAGGCCTCCTCTCACCACGAGAGGGTTTGGGCTATAGTCCCCACGCGGGCCCAGCGCGGATTGGGGACTTCACACACATATTTGAATTACTTCGCAGATGCGTGCAGGTTTCCTCACGATGTTTTCCTTCACCGAAAAGGAAAGACCTTAAATAAAAATACCGAATTTCACGACATCTAAAACTTATTTTAATTAGCCTAGGAAAGTGTTAAGGCAGTGTTAGGGCTAGTTTTGCGCGCTTTAGTTTATTTATATAGGATAATGATCCTCATCCTTCCACGCGTGACCTTCGTGCTACTTCCGAGAGCTGCACCACCCAATAAGTATTTTTCGCGTGCCAGGAGCCGCAGCCTTACGCCTGATACTGCCCAATAGGCAGATGATAGAATTTTGTTGGATCTAACTAAAGTCAGGTTGTAGTTCTGAGAAAATAATTTCGGTAACATTTGTAACACTATTCTACGCTATTTCTTGTCTCTACATATAACGATATGAACACGACCTGACTAAATGGTAACATATGCTGATAGAGATTGGAACATACCAGTTGCTGTCTGACTTAATAAAGGCCTTTAAACCTACATGGATCTGGGGACTAAATAATGTTCGTGTAACTGGTGTACCTCATTTGTATATCTTTATTCAAATGTCAGAATACGACAGTCTAATGAGGCACCGAACCAATCTACGCCCAGTCTAGAACATGTTGGTTCCTTTACTTGGACCTGTTAAGTAATTCCTTTTTTATTACCAGTCACATGAAGGCTGTGTGAAAAAAGCCGTGGTAGCTTAGTGATGACCTATCTATCATGCACAGGGTCGTGGGTTCAAATCCGGCTAGCACCTCTAACTTTACGTATCTAAGTGTGAAATTAAATTTGAATTTGTCATTGAGCTTTTCGGTGAAGGAAAACATCGTAAAGTAATGGATGTGTGTGATAACACCAATTCACATTGGGCCTGATCGGGGCCCAAGACTACTTATTACATTCTTTTTAAATCAGTTTTAATGATTATAAGCGTTGTTGAAACTTTAAATATCCAGTTTGAAAGTGATCTAAGACCAACACCTTTATTGTTCCTACACCTGGCCAGTAGGTAGTATTTAAATTTAATAGAGTCATTTTGATCTTTATCACTTTTGTCATTATTTATAGCTTTTATTATCATCTGTTCAGATAACAAACATAAGTGCAGTGGCTGTGTGGTTATATCACAAGGATCAAATGAAGGAATCGTTACAGTAGAATTATGCGCTTGTCGATCATCTTAATGCGCGGTGATAGAGTCATTTTAAGAGTAATCCAGCTTCAATTGAACAGCAAACCATATCTGGTACGTGGATCGGACGTGCCACTGATGGATATTGAGCAACGTATCTCTAAGATCTGTGGTTCATGACCTATTTACCTTTTCCACAGCCTTACATTTCGTTCGATAACAAAAAGAGATGTAAAATTTTTAGTTTTCGTTGGCCACAGACACTGGGTGTTTACAATTGCAATGGTGTGACAAATCATAATTAAGTATATGTATATGTACTTACGCAGCATTCGCTTGAAGAAGATCTTGGTTTGAGCTTGTCTAATATCTAGAGGTAGCGAATTCCAGAGGCGGATTGCCTGAAGGGTGAAAGAATTAGAAACAAAACCAGTGGAGTGAGAAGGAGTGACGAGTTTAAGAGAACGAGAGGAACGCAGATCTCATCCTTATATACATGAGTATATTATTTTGTAGTGAAGGTCAAGATTAGATGATTCGTGCGAATTTTACTCGGTGTCTTATTTGACATTCGCGTAATCGCCACCACCACGCGCCAGCAACCACGCTTTAGTCGCATCCCTTTACTCGAGCGATAGTCGCGTTGTAGTAGGACGATCCCACATACTTTTTCTAACATCACCGCGACAATAGTATTGACACATCTTTCCGAACACTAGCTACGAAAATACCTGCTAAAGGTCATCATAAGCGCAGATCGTGCAAAGTGACGCCCATTGCGTTACTCAATTCGATATAGCAAAGACTTTTTTTCAATTTTAAATAGAACATATAACAGCTCAAATCACATTTCGTGTTCCCTTCTTCCCTTGATCCTTTTTACCATGGCATTAGTATAAAGAGGTAATTTGGATTAATCCGTACTTCATCGTAAATTTGCTGCTTTTCCCACGCACCTCCAGTACAGCGCGATATAGGTACAAATTCTTAAAAAGAATCCTAACTAAAAAGTATTCATATTCGATAAAAACAGGCACACAATGTTGTGCAAAAGAAATATGTAAGTGTTTCGGAGGCGGCTGAGATGGATTATCTCTTTCACGACATGACGCCGGCTTGATGTAACGCAATTCTAAATATGTGATAAACAAACAAATCCTAATCGTTAATCGGCATGTACCATGTAGGTATGGCGTGGAAGTTGTTTTATTACCTTTTCTACGATATCGGTAACTCGGCGTTGAGTCGTATGCGAATAAAAGTCTGGACCTCTATTCGAAACGTCAAAGCATCACGGCGTTTAAACTAAAATTTAGATAAATAGATTTAAAGTTCAATATTAGTGGTAGGGCCTGGTGCTACTAGATCCGTCCTAACCTGCTGCGAAATAGCAGTGCTCGCACTGTTGTGTTACGGTAGGGGGTTAAAGCAGCCGGTGAAATTTCTGGCACAAAGGCATTCCATCTTAGGGTAGGCAACGCATTCGAGATCTTATGGTTTCTTAATGCGGGATCATAGGATTTCGGTGTCCATAGGCCGCAGTGACCACTAACCATCAGGTGCGCTGAGCGCTCGTTTGCCTATACAAATGAAATTTAAAAAAAATTGAGCGCCTTAACGCTTTGACGGTAGGGATATGGACTGTCCCATTCTCTATGTACCTAACGTTTCGAATAGAGGCCCTAATTAGGTTAGATTACAAAGTTCTATGAAGAACTGAGCTTACTGGCAATACTGGTAACTTTTAATTGCACCCAAAAGTGTCACAGACGGACCGTGCTGCGACACTACATCACGTTTAATTGCCAATAACACTTTTTGTTATGCAACTTATTGGCAAAACCCGCTCCTAAACTGGATACGACAAGTGTAATCTAAGATGGATTGATGAGCTAGAAGACTTAACAACTGTTAGTAACATTAATCATCATGTTTAAGCAAATAATTAAAATAACGAATTTGTTAATATGACTCTACGGGATACCTATATGTACCGTGAATAGATTTCTTGTATTGAATACTTAACTAGAACTAGATAGTACTCTAGATATAGGTCTGTCCTTTATAACAATTCAATTCATCCGTTTTTACCAACTATATATGTACTTGAACTGCCAAATTACAATTTTAAATATAATACTAAAAAGCTCACATCAAACCAGACATAAACATAAAATAGCTGTACCAAAATTTCATGACAGAAAAGTTTTTAGATCATTTATGGGTCAATGTATTCTTTATTAAAATAAACTACCCCGAGAAGCCATGAACCTGCCCCTCCCGGAACTTAAAAAATATTTAAAAAGTGCTCTGCTGCGCAAAGTTTACTGCTATTGTTTAGAAGATTATTTAAGAGACAAATTCTTGTCATTCGCCTGGCCTATCTTTGATCTTTATCTTTAAAAACTATTCGATTTACAAGTGTAAACTTCGCTCAATGTAAATAATTTTACAAACAAGCACCTACAATCACACGAGAACGAAGACCAGCTAATTTGTAATCGGTGTTGCGTCAGCGGATGTTACAAACAAAATAAATGTGAAAATACCCACCTTACCAAATTTTATAAATCGCTGTCAGTTCCGCCCGTTTGTATGGCATCTAATGAGGAAGGCAACTTATCATACAAGTAAGAGGCAGCGATTAAACCTTGAAGGTATTGAATAAACTTTGAAAAGCTGAAATGGGAATAGATATTTATTGTGTGGCTTAATATTGATTTTCTAATCGTGTGTCAAAATTGTAAAAAAATGGAAACCACTCTCTTTTTGGGGTGGTAGGACCTGGTGCTAGGTCCGTCCGGGTTGTACTATCGTCGTACCCGCTAACCTGCCTCCTAATAACAGTGCTGTATTCCGGTAAGGGGTTAAGGTAGCTGGTGAAATGTATGTTATTTCTATGCATGGCGCTAAATGATCGCTCCAGAGTGAGTAGTGTCAATTTCGGAGGAATGAAAATTGAGCTCAAATATAGGTCATTTTCGTTTAGAATTTAAAAACGTGCCCAAAATTTCACCCGAGGCTTCATTTGTCTTTATCTATCAAAATCGTTACTTATAAGTACGAGTAAGGTTACATAAAGAAAGATACGAGTACTTAAGCACAACACAACCCTTTTACGACCCTCACACTCGCGCACCTAGCAGAAATATTGGGCACAGTGGTAGTTCCACTTGTTAGTTACTATTTCCATGTTTCTGTGTAGCAAAGCACGCCCTCTAACGGTGAACGGTTGCAACTATCAATTCAGTAGATAACTTTATGGTAAGTGGTAGGAAGTAGATCAGATTTGAAAGTTCTCTTGCAAGTACAGCAAAGGACGTATAGATGTAGCTTTCGTTAAGTTAAAAATATCTATACATGTTATAAATATCATTCGATAATTTGTATGGAGTCGATTAATAAATGAAACTATAAGTATTTCATCACTTCTCAAAAAATATTAATATAAAATAAATATACTTACACATATAAGCACCTACTTACGTCACTTACCTATCCCACACGATAATATACGTGTAAATTATTCCCTATAAAATAAAACCATTTATGTACACTTTTTAAAATAAAAAACAAATCGGATTTGCATTGACCATAAAAAGAGCTCAAGTGCTTGGTATGATAATTCACAGCTACCTACAACCCATGCATTGTATGCCAATACGTGCGGTTTTTCTGCTATCCGCGCCGTGAAAAATGCGTCGGACATAAAAGAGTGACGTTGCTAATGAACAAATAATGTGTCTACATGAATAGAGATGGTTGCAAGAATTTTTAGTGCCTCGTTTATCTAGCCGAAGGTTTGCATACAGTAACATCAACAATTTTAATTGACAACAGACCTTTGTCGATGCTAATACATCCGCCGACATCACATTGTTTCACTTATCAGATGGGCTGACCCTATAAATGCGAGTCGCGATGATGAGTCCCTTCAATAGAACAGTCTACGTTGCACTTGTCATCAGTCGAACAAGTGGATCATGGTGAATCCGTCGTTACACTTAAAGGCACGTAAATTGCAGAGCGTTTTGTAAAGTGCGTAACACCGAAAATGAAGAATTAAAGATCAAACAGAGCCCTCAATGTCATCTTCGATCAAAATATCGTTCAATGGAGGAAGAAATTCAAAAATAATAAGTACTTAAAGTAGTAGTACGGTAGTATTCAGTTAGCGTGTTGTGGACTTCAGCTGATACGTAGTTACACATCCAACTATTTGACGCTTTTGCAACGCTTTTTTAACTACTCGGGCTTCGTTTTCACTTTATAGACAGTTTTTACATTTGAGTTTAGCTATCATCGATCGATAAAAGTGCAAGTGGTGCCTTGAATACCTACCTTGATTTAGTGTAAATTGGTAGGATAAACAAACATCGCTAATAAGTAACTGTAAAATACAATAATATTTAATTATTGAACTTTAAAAAAAATATGTACCCTAATTATAAACAATTGTTTAATTAGTTTTAATATGGTTTTAATCCATACAGTTCCTTTCAAATTTCAATGAGACTAAAAGAACGATCATTGGGATCAATGGATTATAACTAAGTATCAAAATACGCTTCAGACAATGCGTTCTCCGAGTAGGCTCAGACTTTTTTAGCTCAGTTAATCTTTGACTTCTAACATAGGTAAAAAATAATTGAAAGAAATATTCAACTACCTACTTATGAAATCATACTGTCTACTCATCTCAAAATATCAAAAAAGTTCTGCAGGAACATTTCAGTTCCAATGGGAATTTTCATGATCCTAATACCTCATTATATAGTTCCATGTGAACATGTCATGACATATTATTTTTAGACAGGTGATCATAACAGCTGAAAATACGTGTAGGATTGTATATATACGGTGTTATTTTCATGTTTTCAGTGTTTGTGCGGAACGCGGTGGATGCGAGTAGCAGAGGACCGGTCTGAGTGGCGCGCCTTGGGGGCAACCTATGTCTAGCAGTGGACGTCTTTCGGCTCAAATGATGATGATGAGTGTTTGTGGTACTTTAGGATAAGTTCTCCACGGCACATTGCCAGTGTCAGGACTGTCAGGTATCTTAAAGCCCGGGTCCCACCGAATGCGTCTGCGGCGCGTCAGTTGTGCGGCTGCTGCGTTGCTGCCGCAAGGCTCGGGGGCGGTGTGATAGGTCTTACAGTGCAGACGAGCCGCAGACACGCTACAGACGCATTCGATGTGACCTGGTCTTATGGATATTGTTCTGGTTCAGATGGTGATCCTCGTGCACGGCTGGCTCGCGCGCGGGGCGCCGCTGGCGATGCTGCAGCACGCTACGTCTTCCCAGAGCATCGTGTTCCACCAGCCGCAGCCGGCCCTGGCGCCGCCGACCTCGACCACTTGTAATTATAATAACTTCAGACATAAGTAGACCATATTACTCATCAAGTTCATACAAATATTATTAATGCGAAAGTAACTATCTGTCTGTGACTTCTTCACACTTAAAACGCTGAACAGATTTAGATTAATTTGATATGGAGATAGAGTCCCGGGGAAGGACATAGGCTATTTTTATACTCGGATAAGCACGTAGTTCCCGCGGGTACGCAATAGCCTCAGTGATCTGTGGCAATAACCGAATGACTCATGGGAGAAGTCGCGGACAGACAGTTGTTCTATTGCAAAAACAATGTATCTGTATTTGATATTGTAATGTAAGTATTTCTTTTTCAGCAGCAGTATCTGCAATAGACCAGTTTGGCAGAAGCCAGGTATTTACGCTACTTTAAAATTTACATAACTGTGAAAATTTATTAATTCATATTATCCATGTAATTGGCTAATCGACGAATCAAGTTTTTAAACTCTGGTTACGACCACTTTAGAATTATTCGGTTTCTTCTAGATTTTATACAATAATACCTATGTATTCTCTTGTCCAGCCAAAGTACGAGTACAAGTACGAGGTGTCAGATCATCAAACCGGTGATAGAAAGAGCCATTGGGAGAGTCGAGATGGGGACAAAGTTCGTGGTGTGTACTCCTTATACGAGCCCGATGGAGCGCTCCGCACCGTCGAGTATTCCGCCGATGCAGTTCACGGGTGAGGCATACGTACTGGGTGACTTCTAATTAATCTTGGACTTAAAATCAATGTTTTAGACACATCTTCCCCAAACTAAACCCCTCTACTAAGTCTCATACTGCTTATCTCATACAGGCAATCTGTTATGAAATCTCAGCCTTATTATGGAATAAGAATTAAATTGTCCATTATTACCATATGCAGATTCAATGCCGTGGTGCGTCGAGAAGAGCCATCCAAACACCAGCACCCTCGTCTCCCGGACTCCCGCAACCGAGCGGCCTCTAACAGCGGCGACTACGGCGGAGGCCACGAATATATACCAGAGAGAAACACCCACACAACCAGCCAGAGGTATTTAGGATCGACCACGCAAAACTCAGACGTGGGATTCAGTGTTAACCACGTCGCCGGTTTGCAGCGATCGGACGAAGACTTGACCCACTTTTGAACTTGGATTTGGAACGATATCGTGTTTAAATTGTTAAGCTCTACGCTTAACAATTATCGCCGTTTATTTATTACTGATTAAGAAAACGTAATTTTCACAAATATTTACTAGACCTACCTAAGTTATGCGTACAAATATTAAACTCCAAATATTTTCAAAGAACTGTATACATGAGAGAAATAAAATATGGAAATTTATAAAAAAACTTTTATTCGTCAGCGCTGGCGAAATTTGTGAGGAAAATGCATAAACAGTTTAACAGTTCGAAGTGACACCGAAGGTTTAGGTGCCTACCTCACAAGTATCTCATGGGAGCGTTAGTTCTGGTCGAGATCGGTGAAGTCGTTTTGGTATTGTCGATTCTAATGATGATGATGCAAATGATGATGAGCAGTCTTGTGGTGAACTACAGCGTTGAATCTGAAATAGGTACAATACCGGAAAAATTTAGTTATAATTAATATCTACAATTTGCTTATCATTATGTAAGTACATGGTTCTAAAGAATGACAAGAGTCCAAGCTAAGTCCTGCCAATTATTTTCCGTGTTAGAAAATCATCCATTTGACGCAACTCATTCTGCCTTGAGACGGCGTGGATTATTGCAGGCATCAGGCCGACCTGATGCCTGCACTCCGACTCTTCGGTCAAACGTACCCGTTGTGGTCATCAGCGGTGTAGTGTACAGAGCGCACGTTGCCATCAGGCTCCACCAGGGCATAGGAACCCTTCACGTGGTCCCCGTGGCGCGTCTCGTGCTGCGACTTGTGGTCGCCGGTGTGCGGGTCAGCTACAGAGTATGCGAAGCTGTATTCGGGATGAGACCATGCCTGTGAAAGAGGAAAGCTACTGTGTATTTGTTTGTTACTCCTGACTATGCGCGGTCAAGCGATCTTTTTTTTTGAGGGTGGGGGGTCACCATTCATATAACAAGTCAGGACACCAAGGAGTACAAAATGTGTTTACAAAGGTACCTAGAATACTGAATAGGTTTTAAAGGTGTCTCCTTATTCAGTCTGTCACGTTAAGCTCCTTACATGATGCCCGTGATCCAAGGCCGCGTGGTGTCCATGATTTAGGGCGTGTCCGAGCAAATGGCCATGATTGATGTCGAGCCCATGGAGTCCGAGGTGGCCGTGGTTGATGAGGTGTCCGTGAGAGATGGCATGGCCGATGTGGTGGCCGCCCCAGCCCAGGTTGCCCCAGTGGCCGTGGTGGCCAATGTGGCCATGGTCCACGCGAGATACGTGGGACACGGCAGTGTGGGCGTGCGCCGCCGCGAGCAGGCTGAGAGCCACAATCTGTAAAATGTTCAATTAAAAAGTGCTATACCTTAACTAAATGACTCTTCTTATCAAAGGACGATTCGTATCCGGGATAAATCGGTCCGAAGTAGCCGTTACCACTTTTATCTGGCTTTGCTCACTAGATCGACTATGTTACTCGGTTTCTCTTAGAAATAACACTACTGAGTAGACAGTCTGACACTTTGGCCTGATGTTTTACGGATACCGAACGAAAACGAAGCGTTAACGCCGGCCTTAATAAGGTTAAAGAAGCCTCTATTTGTCATGAAGCCGTTAAAGTTGAATATTTTAATTAGTTAGATATTCTAACCTGGGACCACATATTGACTTGGTTACTATTTGTGTGCAGGACTGCAACTACGAATAATGAGGATGAGGCGTTTCTTTATATTGCTGGTTGCTTGCCAAATTTGTGGAGCGCTGCAAATGAGTAGGGACAAATAATTAAGTAAATCCTACATTCATAAATCTAATTACAAGTAGCCGATAATTACGAATATGTGTTATAATGAACTGGTTCCGTGAAATCCCTGTAACGTCTCAAGGATAGCCGTCACGAGCCGCTAGCGCACTTGATTGTATCGATTTGAGCGTGCGTGTTGGAAAATATCGGTCCTACATGCGATTGATTACTCGCCCATTTTAAGGACAATTAAGTAGAAAGTGTGTTAGTGCTGACGTTACATTATTATGAAGGTCCATGAGGTGCTCATTCTTAGGGTTCCATGCTTCTTCTTCCACATTATATGTAGAATGTTTTGTCCACAATAGATTACGATTACCATTATACTGTTCAAATGGATCAAACTCTCTTCAACTATGAGTCTCTCTTCTCAATCCTTCCCTCACTGATGAGGCACATACTCCTTCTCTGTTGATTTGGTGTATCGCCGCATTTACCGGCTTCTCCAGAGCTGGTCGGCGACCTGGTCGTCGCCCATGTGTTCGGGCTCCTGACTTTGGGTCTTTTCCCTACTACTACTACTACTACTACAGCCTGCTTACGTCCCACTGCTGGGCACAGGCCTCCTCTCATCAAGAGAGGCTTTGGGCTATAGTCCCCATGAGGGCCCAGTGCGGATTGGGGACTTCACACACATCTTTGAATTACTTCGCAGATGCGTGCAGGTTTCCTCACGATGTTTTCCATCACCGAAAAGCTCAGTGGTTAATTCAAATTGAATTTCGCACATAAGTAAACTTAGAGGTGCGAGCCGGAATCGAACCCCCGACCCTCTGCATGAGAGGCGGTAGGTCGAACCACTAGGCCACCACGGCTTCTCCCTACTGGCACAGAATATTTAATAGTACTACATACAGAATGGCCACGGAATCACCCGCCTGAATGTAGCCGGCGCGCAACTCGCGCCCTACTCGCCCTTACCGTCATTTGTTTCATCCGGAGATGGAGAGTGAATTAGTGTAGTGTAGTGGTAGGTACAGACACATAAACAAGTGTACAGACGTCCTCGCACGCAAACATTGACACTTCATTCGAATTGTGTTCGAAATGGTGCTTTTACGAGTATAGGCCGTGTCCGCCGTGTGCTAATGGTAGGCTAGCCTCTCCAAATTGTTGGGATTTCTGGGAGCTATGTGACCAAAGTAATGGACGATTCGGCGTAGGCAAACCATAAACAGACCTGCCTAAAAATAATCACGTTTACTGACTCACGGTGTTCGCTACTCGGTCCACTCTAAGCAAATTATCGAAGAAACTTGCCGCGTACAACGTATCAATAGTGAGCATGCATTTTTGGGAGCTCCGTAGCACATAAGTGTGGAACAATGAAGAAATGAAGTTTACACAGAACTGATGTCGTTACGCTTCTTATCCACTTTTAAGCACTCTATTTTGATGATATTCCAATAGGATCTGCGCTAAAGGGGGAACAATGTTTCTATTAATATAGGTTACAATTCACTTGAGAGTCAGATGGGTGCAAGTGGCGTAAGAGTGATGGGTGTGGCGTGAGTAGCGAGCCACAGCGATGGACGTCTTTCAGCATCAACTGATTACATCAGTACCTAATGATGATGATGGTAGACGAAACATACAATTTTATAGGCTTAGGAGTAGCCAATGATCTGTGGTCAAATAAAATAAAAACTACGGGGAAAATTATACGGGTTTCCCTTCTATCAATTAAATAATCGGTAGGCAAATTTTGTATAAAGTGACTCAGCAATATATGTCCGTGAGCTGTGACTGTACATAAAAAAAAGAAATAAAAACGCAGCGTATTAAATCTCCTTCCTCGAAGTAGGTACTATGTCAAAAATACTAGCACTGACAATTAAATTAGCCTTTCTGAAAAGTTGCGTCTCCAAAATAGTTGTGCCAAACAGGGTCCGCATTGTAGGTACTGTACATAATCTAACCAACAACCATGTGAAATCAAAGAATTGAGTATTGAAAATAACGGTTTATTAGGCTTTAAACGTCTATTTGTAATGTAGGGTAGGTACAGTCACTACTTATTGTAACAAAGAAATGTTGATTTGGGTAGATGTTGTCTTTTAATCGAGGAACAGGAGTGATTTAAAATACATCGACTGTGGAACGGAGGTTTTATTTACAAATGCTAAAGACACTGGAGAAGAAAAAAAAACAAGAGATTAATTAGTTTATCAAAGAAAATTTTAATTAAGTAAAAAGTAAGTAGATAAGACTTTTTATATAGTAAATAACATTTAAGAAACATCGAATTTATGAAGTTTTGCGAAGTCTACAAATAATAGACGTTAGCAAAATCACACAGAGGTACCTAGTAAACTAACTTGATTTAGTTAAATTGTATTCGGTAATTTACATAAACTGATAGAAAGTATCGTCGCAAAGGATAAAGAAAAATCAACTAAGTACATAATTTAAAATTATACCAACATTGTCTGATTTATAAATTAACATTGTAGATTGTTGAAATGAAAGCAAACTGTTATTAAGCAACAACTAAAGAAAATGTAAATGGAGGTATCGGTGCTTCAATTTTCAAAACACTCCGTCCTAGAGTCAATCCTATCCAGTCCTATGGTATGGTCAATAATGGTCGTCGCCTAGGTCAGGGGAGCTCGGCCCGTGGGAATGGGCTCGTTCTCTCTGCTCGGCCAGCATCTTGAGTCTCAAGTGCTCGATCATTGAATCGTAATCCCTCGCGTCATCTTCCGGGTCGACTGGGCCTTGCGTGCCATAGGTCTTGGGGAGAATTAGGACCTGTCCGCCAGGTCCACGCACGTATTTCCTACCGCCTGACTTCAGGAATCTGTAGTCCAACACCCATATCGGCTCGTAGTAGGCAGGACTGTACGTGTGTCTAATGATCCTGGATCGGGGAAGAAAGTCTTTTTTAAATATACATAATACTTATTTTTAGGCTTAATTCTTCACAGACAAAATTGGACCTTAGGATCTTTATTGCATTACATCTACTTCTTTTAGTGTGGATGTGCCTCGAAACCGCCAGGTGGTTCAGGATAACCACTGTCCAGTCACATTGGTACAGGACGAGGATGTGTTGGCTTATATATTGGTAGCGTTTGTATAAAAGACAAACATTTGTAATGCTTACCGGTCTTGTTCTTCGATATCAGGACCTTGTCCCTGAAAATAAACAAAATTGTTATGTGAATTATATATAGGTATAGATTGTGTGCAAAAACGCAGTTGAGTAATAATTATAATATCGTACGCGTATTAGCACACTTTAACATATCATAGTTTCGAATCATGCAAATGCGCAGTCATGCGAAAATTAAAACATGACAGTTCCTGTGGTTAGTTATTCATATACACAAGTAGTAGATGGCATAATATCAAAGTCCCTTTAAATGTAATTGAAATCAAAATACCTAGCATACGTTAATGTTGTACAACATTTATGTTATATAAATTGCCTATAACAAATAATTAATAATAATAAAAATATAAATATATATTTGTTATTAATAATTGCCTTGCTTTTATTCCTTGTAGGGATAAGCTCGCCTTTGTACATGTGTCTCTTCTCTGTATTGATAATTGTATTTGTTTTTTTTTTCTGTACAATAAAGTGTTACTTACTTACTTAAATTGTTGAACTACGAAAGCCAAAATTTTACTTCATCTATGAAAAACTTGTTGTTATTATTGGTATCGTAAGACTTTGGGGAAATATCATGATATTCTCAAAGAAGTAACTGTAAGTCAAGCTCTCGCATTGAAATTTTCACAGTCCATTACAAAACAGGTAGAACACGCACAAGAGGGCAAAGTCTCTCTAATAATAATGTTGCGTACAATACTGCGATGAAGCGTCCGAGCGATGGTCGGACCGGAGGGCCGGTGGCCGTCGAGCTTCGCCTTGAGGTAGAGGTGGTCGTCTTCGGCGTAGTGCTCGGTCACGCGGTTCTCCGTAGCCTTGGAGTCCTCCGTCGCCGCCGCGACCGCCAGAGCCGCCAATATTACCCACTGAAACAATAAAGGCTCATGTCCCATAACCGGGAACTGCGAACCGGGAGACGAGCTGTCGGTAGCCCTCCAACGAGATGGAGCGACAACCTGGTGAAGGCCGCGGGAGTAGGTACGATAGATGCGTGTGGCACAAACCGGTCTGAGTGCCGCGCCTTGGGGGAGGCCTATGCCCTGCAGTGGATCTTTTGGCTGAAATGATGATGACGATGATGTCTTGTTACTATCAACTTTTATTACGTTTATAATTTTATGCAAAAACAGGAAAAAATAGAGGCCTCGCTTTAAGTTGTAAATAGGACGTTAAGTCCAAAAATGAAAATGCTTCAAAAATTAAAATTGTCCAGGGAAAGAAGTAGGGTACCTACCTACTTTAGATTTTAATTTATAGGTACTTTTGAATGTTAGAACCTACGGGGTGTCAAAGTAGTCGACCGTGTAGATTGGATGACAGTCTTATTTCAAATTTCCTTGACAATTTTCATTCTTGAAGCAATAAAAAAGTAAAAATATGATTTTTGTCTCAGAATATAGAGCTTGTTGAAAGCATTCTTTGGAGAATAAAATACAATTGAAAAATTCTATCTCTTCATATATGACGTACAATAATATCACTTCAAGTACATAGAGTTATATATTAATGTTAAAATATCATTGAATCACTCACGCGCAACATGTTTCTTAAACGCAGGCGAAGTATTGAACTGATGATTTCACTACCTAAATACTGATTCATTCGCAGCGCAGCTAGCTACAACTCTCGCAATTATACTCTGCTCGCCGGATTTAAAGTGTTTGCATTTCCGATTGATCTTATTAATAACATTATTAAATTAGTATTATTATGTGTTACTAAAAAAAAGATACTTTACCTACCTATAGGGGAGACGACAACTTTTTTTTCCTCAGTCTATCAGGAAGATTATTGAAAAGTATTGGACACGTATTTTTTCTTTTTTAACGTAATCAAACTTATACGGAGATATATTGAGTTGAAATGTCGCGTGACGTCACGGTTAGGTACGATTTATACCTAACGGTGACGTAGTTACCCCACACTCTCCAACTTTAATACGTTATAACTTAGGCATTCTTTGTTAATTTGATAAAATAAAAAATACGTGTCTAAAATTTTTTTATTACCTGACTGACGGACTAATTAGAATTTCGATTTCCTCACCCTGTCGTCATCCCTATTGCAAAATTTACGCCCGTACAAAATAAATGTCACCTATAACTAAAACTACTTACTCTCGTCTCGTAACCCTATACTACTCACAAATCCATACTAATATACTATAATATTATAAATGTGAAAGTGTCATTGTTTGTTTGTATTTCCTTCACGTCCAAAGGACGGACCGATTTGGATGAAATTTGGTATGGAGATAGTATGGAATCCAATTTTTATCCCGATATTTCGATAGATTCTACGGGAACGGGTTTTCTACAGGTTGAATCAGTTTTTTCAATACTATATACATATGTATAACTAAGTATCTTGTATGTATAGTAACATCGGACAAAGTCGCGCGTAACAGAATTCCATAAATATGCCCACGTCATAACTTTTCTCTATCATTTTAGTCGAATAACATGATAATAAGCTGTGGTGACCTAGTATTTCGACCTCCGCCTCGCATGAGGATCGGGGGTTCGAATCCGGCTCCGGTGAAGGAAAGCATCGCGAGGAGACCTGCTACATCTGCGAAGTACCTAATTCAAAGATGTGTTGTGTATGAAGTCTCCAATCCGCACTGGGCCCGCGTGGGGACTATAGCTCAAACCCTCTCGTGATGAGAGGAGGCCTGTGCCCAGCAGTGGGTTGTAAATAGGCTGTTGTGGTGGTAATGGCCAAAAAGTCAAAAAGTTATTATTAGGCTTGTTGGTAGGCCTCCAACAAGATGGAGCGACGACCTTGTGAAGGTCGCGGGAAACCGGTGGAAGCACGTAGCACAGGACCGCTCTGAGTGGCGTGCCTTGGGGGAGGCCTATGTCCAGCAGTGGACGTTCTTCGGCTGAAATGATAGGTAAATATGCAAACAACTGATCCTTTTAAGTATCTACAATAAAATATAGGTAGTTAGTTATCAAAACAAACATAACGATGTGATGCTTTGTGGCAGTTGCACGACGACAGCGCCAACTAACGGGCGGCGTATGAACCATGAAAGTCGTAACTAATACAAACGAGTATATACTCTACTAACTACTAAGTTCTCATATAGCGTCCGCATACCTGAAAACGCGCCCTTGGTAGGCCTTTCAGAAGGTGAAATTAGCACCTGATGAATGTAGCAGGAATCCCATGGATGCTTGTAGCACAGGACCCGGCTGTGACCCGAACCTTAGTAGGGTCATTTTCCGGGGCCCTGATTTTCGATGTCCGGGGGCTTATTTCCATGAAATCTTTGATTTAGAACTTTGTTTTTTTTTTCATATGTAGCTTATATACGCATCTAATTAGGACATTAATCAGTTTTTGAATGAGATACTTTTAAATATTTTAGAAAAAAAATTCTGTCGTGTCCGTTGCCCATTTTCTTGAAAACATGTAGCGATAACATTAAATCTGCAGACATGTTTTTTATTCTGAGTATACATAGGAAGTAAATTAGTTGTCTCATAACTTATACCTAAAAAATAATTTTTATTCGCTATAAATTTCTTATACCTGAGGAAATAAGATGTGTCCGCCAAAAATTCTGATTACTCTGGAGCCAATTTCAATCAGCTGTATCCTTAAACACATGAAATAAACTAGCAAAAGCTCCTACGCTAAAGGTAACTTAGGAATGAAACGTGTTGGCTGATGCTAGTCAACATTAGACTGAAGTATCCACAATTTAAATAATTTACAAAATTAAGTTAACTAGATTGACACAAACGGCCCCACTAAATGGGCCACAAGATCGCCTGACATTACGCCACTTGATTATTTCATACGGGGTTATATCAAAGATGAATTTCACAAATCAAATTACGACACTGTAGAAGACTTAACAGACTTAGAAAATATCTTAACACGGATGCACCCCACAAAAATACGAAACGCAATATTGCATTCGTTACCCAATAGAATTAATCTTTGCATTCAGGAAAACTTTGAAAATGTATTAAAATAAAACAATCTAATTGTTGTTTTTTCTTTCAATTACTTAAACAATATTAAAAATGTGTTCCTTGTAACTTATGATTCGCACCATCAACAGTAACAACGAAAAAACCTGCAGTATTTATTCCTAACATTGCTTACAGAGACTTCGACCAGGTTCGATTCCCGGTTATATCATCATCATCATTTCAGCCGAAAGACGTCCACTGCTGGACATAGGCCTCCCCCAAGGCTCGCCACTCAGACCGGTCTTGTGCTACTTGCTTCCACCGGTTTCCCGCGACCTTCACGAGGTCGTCGCTCCATCTTGTTGGAGGCCTACCGACAGCTCGTCTCCCGGTTCGCGGGCGCCACTCGAGAACTTTCCGGCCCCATCGGCCATCAGTCCTGCGAGCAATGTGCCCCGCCCACTGCCACTTAAGGCTCGCAATTCTTCGGGCTATGTCGGTGACCCTAGTTCTACTGCGGATATCCTCATTTCTGATTCTATCACGCAGAGAAACCCCGAGCATAGCCCTCTCCATTGCCCTCTGAGTGACTTTGAGCCTTCTTATGAGGCCCATCGTAAGCGCCCACGTCTCGGAACCATAAGTCATCACTGGCAACACACACTGGTCGAAGACTTTCGACTTGAGACACTGCGGTAATTTGGACGAAAAGACACTGCGAAGCTTCCCGAACGCTGCCCAACCGAGTCGGATTCGACGATTGACCTCTTTCTCGAAGTTGGACCTACCTAACTGGACTGTTTGTCCCAGGTATACATAATGGTCAACAACTTCGAGCGCAGAGCCTCCGATTATTACGGGAGTTGGCACAACATGGACATTAGACATAATTTTCGTCTTGTCCATGTTCATTTTAAGACCAACTCGATCGGAAACTCTGCTGAGGTCAGCGAGCATAATACTGAGGTCCTCCATGGTCTCAGCTATGACTACAATATCGTCGGCAAATCGAAAGTGAGAGATGTACTCGCCATTAACATTGATGCCTCGACCTTTCCAGTCCAGCACCTTGAAAGCATCCTCCAATGCAGCGGTGAACAGCTTCGGAGAGATCACATCTCCTTGTCTGACTCCCCGCTGCAGTGGAATAGGCTTCGTGGTCTGGTCCTGTAGTCGGACGGACATGGTGGCATTTTCGTACAAACACTTCAACACTTCGATGTACCGGTAGTCAACTTGGCACCTCTGGAGAGACTGCAGCACAGCCCAAGTCTCGATCGAATCGAAGGCTTTCTCGTAGTCCACAAATGCAAGGCAAAGGGGGAGGTTATACTCTTCGGTCTTCTGTACAACCTGCCGCAACGCATGTATGTGGTCTACGGTACTATAGCCTTTTCGGAAACCGGCTTGTTCGGGAGGCTGGAATTCGTCAAACCTGCGCGCGAGACGGTTCGTAATGACTCTCGAAAACAGCTTGTAAACATGGCTCAGAAGTGAGATGGGTCTATAATTCCCGGTTATATATGAGAGTTAAAAAAAGTATGAATGTCATTATTATTCAATCTAAAATCGAAGCCATGGTTCCTAAGAACAGATTTCGCTATCTCTCATAGATTCTGACTTCTCCATACTGACCCATTTGGATTGATCACCTGTATATTGTATTATCTATATTATATAGAGAGATTGATATGATTAACAGATTCTGTTGGGATAGGAAAGGATAGGTATACGAGCAATAAAGGAACAATTACCCATTATCGTTTATTTATAAGTATTTGCTTAGCTAGATATCAGAAATATTAAGAAAAAAAATCATATAATGTCTACAAAAGCAATACGTTTACTGATTTTTGGGTTGAGCATATTTCTGTCTGCTGTCATCACGATAATTACGGGAGCGGAGGTACTGAGGCACAGGCCGACGATGGAGGCGGGAAAGCTCAACGTGAGGATGATCCAAGCCGTTACGTCTCTCTGCGCCTGAAATCGTATCTACAAGCAACGGTTTAGCATGACCTAGCTCAAGATCGCTTGCGCCGACTTTTGTATAACGCAATATAGGGGATTTTCGACTGTGGTGAGATACGCGATAGCTCCTGTCAACCAGCTCCTTGTGAATGGGACCCTTATCCTCCTTCTCCTCGTCTTCGTGTTTCTCGTGGACTTCAGGGATGTGACGGATGGGTTCCTGGTGTTCCTGCTTGTATTTTTTATTGATATGGCTTGGATGTTCAACTTGTATATGGTACTCGTACTCTTTGTATATGGGATTTTTCTTTTCTTCGTCTTCTTCTTTTTCTTTTTCCTCGTGTTTCTCTTCTTCTTTTATTATATCATGTTGTTCTTCAGAGGTTTTTGATTCGCCACTTTCTTCTTTTTTAATGAAATCATGATGAGGCTCCTTTTCCTTCAGTTCTACGATTGGTATGATGACTTCTTCAACAGGATGGTGATGATGACTGTATTCAACGTGGGCTTGAAATCTAAAAAAAATAATATTAACTATATAATTTTAATTACTAAGTTTGCTCAGTTGGTAGAGATTTTTTCCTACTATGCTGGATTGTTGCGGGTTCGAAACTTGCTAGGGGTAAACTTTGCGTGATGAGATGACCACGAACGTTTGTAGCTATTCTAGTCATGGGAATTTATTACATCCATATCAATACGAAAGTAATACTATCTGATTGTTTGCCTGTCTGTTACTTCTTCACGCTTAAATCGATTTAGACGAAAATTGGTGGAAGGACTTAGGCAGGCGGCTCATCCCGGATAAACACATAGGTTCCGCAGCAACGCTATAACCGAACTCCACGCTGACGAAGCTAGTGTTTAAATACGTTTTTATAATTGCCTAATTAATCAACTAATGCCTACTTGCACCAAGCCGCTAACCTCGGGTTAGCCTCTTAACCCACGTCAAATTCAAACAAATAAATTTGAGTAAAGTGGTTAACCGGAAGTTAACAGCTTAGTGCAAGTGGGCCTCATAGTACCTACTTACAGCAAATTTTTCGTTTGTAAATAACGAAAAGTTTACAGGTAGATAATAAGTTTTCTGACTGTACTTTTGTGTTTCAAAATTCCCAAGCTATTTAAATATAACATATAGTGTCTGAGCATGCATAAATTCATGAAAATCGTTGGCTCTTACCCGGTATGCTTGTCGGCGTGGTAAGTTACTGTCCGTTTTTTGCCGTCAGGCTGCACGAGCCAGTACTCGCCTTTCACTCTGTCCCCATCTCTACTCTCCCACTGTGCTTTCTGGTCATGGGTATGAGGATCGTCCACAGAATAAGAGAATTCATATTTCGGATACGCTGGAGCCTGAAATACATACTAACGTTACAAATGCGAAAGTAACTACAGACATACAGATAGCTGTTAAATAACTATGTCTGTGTGTCTGTAACCTCTTCATGTTTAAACCGACGGACCGATTTGGATGAATTTTAATGCGGATACCGAGGAAGGATATTCATAAGTAGGCTACTTTTTATACCGAAAAAAAAACATAGTTCCGCGGGAATGGAATATGTAGAATGTTTCATGCAATTCGGAGTAACGAAATAATGTTGCTGTTTAAAATATATAAGGCTCTTTGTTTTTCCTGAAGGAATTGTATTAGAGTGAATTCAGTTCTTTAAGTTTAAAGGCATATTTAAGACCGTTTTCAGTCAACTATTATCGTATTTACTGTCTTATAAACTTTATCAATTTGGTAAAAGTAAATCGGACGCTGAGGTAATTCTTACGTATCCTTCATGATGCTTTATCTCGTGTGATCCTATGTGTATGAGTTTCCCGTGGAGCCCATCGTCGCTCACCAGTTGCCATTTCTCATCCAAGGGGATCTTTCGCCCCTGCGCCTGGGCACATAGCGCTAGCGTTAGTAGTGCCGCCGTCTGGAGAAAATACCATAATTAGCAACACTTAACACTTTCACAACACAATTTAGCCCTAAAACATATTTCCATCTTATTTTTTTTTTAAGTAAGTTGTTCCTCATTAAATATCACATCGCTTTTATTTCGATTAATGATTTATTTAATTAATTTTTACCTTCCAAATCATCATAGCGTTTTACTGCCAGAGTAAAACAAATTGATGCAGGTCACGTTGTTTCAATACGTATTTATACTTACACTGATATCTGGAGTGTAATTGCCGATATCCCTTTAATCATTATATATTTTTTGAGCGTGATGAGATAATTCGACTTAGACATGCTTCACTTCGTGGTTTGTTTGTTACTTACCAATAAGGTTTTTTAAAGTTTTCTGATCAATATTAAGGACCTACCTAAGTATTTAAGTAAACATATGCAGTTAACGTTACATTTGAAAAATAGAATAGGTATTAGGAATTCATGTAATTTTTCACTGAAGATAAAAATAAATACATAAGCGGTGATAGCGTTTTCTGATTACGTATTTCTTATATCTATATTTAAGAAAACTTAGGAAAAATGCTGTCTTCGCCGTATCCGTCACACGAGAATCCTTTATTTCTACTTGCTTAAAATTACCTACTACTTAAGTTTCGGGAATAAGTACGTTATACGTGAACGGCCCATAGGCCTTCTATACCTTTAGGTATAGAAGGTTAACTTTAGTTAACCTTGGAATAAATGAGCGAAAGTGCAATTTATATAAGTTCTGGATGACGAAACGTTAGGCTTAAAGGTGATAAACTAATAAACCTGCGTGTGTTCAAACTGTTGCATCTGTTAATTGATTAAGTAGGTATTTCATTTTCGTTATTTTATTTTAAAGTTCAATTCAAATTCAATGAAGATTGAAGGTACATCGATATATAGTTAGTAAACCGTGGATTTCGCGCTAGTTCACAGAAGTATCGGAAACGCTGCATTTAGGTAGCAAATGTTGGGTGCGGCCGATCCTTGATTTGCCATTAAAAATAATTACAGTGTGTAATAATATCTACACCTACCTTGTTAAAGCGCATCAATCGCGAATATCGTGATAACCTTACTTTGTACTTCACACTTACCTCTAGTAGTCAGAATTACGTTGACCCCAGCATAACTAGAGGCTAAGAATATTTGGTAATTTTATGTAACTGAATTGAATCGCTGGCGGAACTAGACCCGGATAGTTTGTGAATGAAATCTTCTTCTAAGTAGGTACCTACTAGGCAGGTACAATTTAACTATATGAGGACATAAGAACACATTTAAACATCATCGTTGTTGATGAGTGTTTCCAATAAAAGATGGTTTTTATAATAAACAAATGTAGTTTTAATAGACCAAGCGTGTACATCAACAAAAGCCGGGAAAAGCAATGACGTCTGTCAAAACCCTTACATGACATTGACAATCTCTAATCGTCATAAGCTACGTTCGGAAACATCCCTCTTTCTTTATGAAGTAACTAGCTTCTGCCCGCGACTTCGTCCGCGTGGAATTTGTTAATAGCCTTCCCGCGAGAACTATGCATTTTCTCGGGATAAAAAGTAGCCTATATGTTGACCAGTGTTATAAACTATCCCCATACCAAATTTTGTTTCAATCCGGCCAGTAGTTTTCGAGTTAAATCCGGACATACATACATACAGTATTTTTTTCTAAAAATCGTTATTTTGTGTTCAGTATCGTTCATATAGTCCCTTTGATTTGATAGTTTCTTTTAATTTTGAATTTTCAGCGGCGACTTCTTCTACAGAATTATTATTTATTATATGTATAGATTATTCCTTTTTTTTCATTTCATTAATCTCTTATGAATAAATAGTTTAGTGCCAAAATTTATTATTTAGGTAATAGCAGACTGGTTTAAAGAATGTTTTAGTGAACTCATCAATCATTTCCTTTTTACACCATTTTTCCCGTTCCCGTGGGAATATCGGGAAATCCTTTCATAGTGCTCCCCTACGCTCCCCAAGGAACCTGCATGCCAAATTTCATCTCTCTACGATGATTCCCGCGACTTCGTACGCGCCTAAACATTAAAATGTAAAAATCCCTTTTTTTCCCGTTCCCGTGGGAATTTCGGGAAATCCTTTCTTAGTCCTTCCCTACGCTCCCCAAGGAACCTGCATGCCAAATTTCAGCTCTCTACGACCAGTAGTTTCGGCTCTGCGTTGATATGTCAGTCAGTCAGTTTCTTCTTTTATATATTTAGATAGAAGATACGAGTAGATAGATAGCTGTTTCCCGCGACTTCTTACGCGCCTAAACATTAAAATGTAAAAATCAAATTTTTCCCGTTCCCGTGGGAATATCGGGAAATCCTGTCTTAGTGCTCCCCTACGCTCCCCAAGGAACCTGCATGCCAAATTTCATCTCTCTACGATGATCCCCGCGACTTCATACACGCCTAAACATTAAAATGTAAAAATCCCTTTTTTTCCCGTTCCCGTGGGAATTTCGGGAAATCCTTTCTTAGTGCTCCCCTACGCTCCCCAAGGAACCTGCATGCGAAATTTCAGCTCTCTACGACCAGTAGTTTCGGCTCTGCGTTGATATGTCAGTCACTCAGTCAGTTTCTTCTTTTATATATTTAGATAGAAGATAGATAGATAGCTGTTTTCCGCGACTTCGTACGCGCCTAAACATTAAAATGTAAAAATCCCATTTTTCCCGTTCCCGTGGGAATATCGGGAAATCCTTTCTTAGTGCTCCCCTACGCTCCCCAAGGAACTTGCATGCCAAATTTCATCTCTCTACGATGATCCCCGCGACTACGTACGCGTCTTAAAATGTAATAAACCCATTTTATCCCGTTCCCGTAGGAATTTCGAGAAGTCCTTTCTTAGTACTCCCCTACGCTCCCCAAGGAACCTGCATGCCAAATTTCAGCTCTCTACGATGATCCCCGCGACTACTTACGCGTCTTAAAATGTAATAAACCTATTTTATCCCGTTCCTGTAGGAATTTCGGGAAGTCCTTTCTTAGTGCTCCCCTACGCTCCCCAAGGAACCTGCATGCCAAATTTCAGCTCTCTACGATGATCCCCGCGACTACGTACGCGCCTTAAAATGTAAAAAAAAACATTTTTTCCCGTCCCCGTGGGAATTTCGGGAAGTCCTTTCTTAGTCCTCCCCTACGCTCCCCAAGGAACCTGCATGCCAAATTTCAGCTCTACGACCAGTAGTTTCGGCTCTACGTTGATATGTCAGTCAGTCAGTCAGTTTCTTCTTTTATATATATCTTCTTTTAGATAGCTGTTTCCCGTGACTTCGTACGCGCCTAAACATTAAAATGTAAAAATCCCGTTTTTCCCGTTCCCGTGGGAATTGCACTTGTTGTTCCAGTATTTTCTCCATGATTGTGAGGGCACGATTATACTTCACTGTTACTATTTACAGTTCTGACACCATGTTTCCAATAAAAGATGGTTTTTATAATAAACAAATGTAGTTTTAATATACCAAGCGTGTACATCAACAAAAGCCGGGAAAAGCAATGACGTCTGTCAAAACCCTTACATGACATTGACAATCTCTAATCGTCATAAGCTACGTTCGGAAACAATGAGTTTAGATTTGATTAGGTAAGTAGTTGCCTGCTATGTCCAAGGTATCAGTTTGGTTGGAAATAAATTAAAGACTACTTCCAAATCCGCATTGATTTTGGATTTGTATTTGAACTTTTTTTTTGTGGAATGCCTATAGTGAAGTTTATTGCAAATGAACCGTCTATCACATTGCTGCTATGAAAATTACCGCAGTGAAACTTTAGTTTACTTGAATCAAAGTTACCCTGAGGCATCGATAGGCTACTTAAGTTTCGGTAGGCTACTTAACTTTCCTTACATATTTATATGTACATAATATTAATGATATCCGTGTTCTGCTTGATCAGTGATCGGTACAGGCATCGGCACTGAATTTGAGCGGTGGCCTTCGATGCGCAGAAGTCAAAATTAAGGTCTCTCGGCAGAGAGGCGCGGGACGCAGGCAGCGCTTTGTCGTGCGCTCACGCTTATTGGCCCTTCAGTCGTTAAGATGAAATCCCCTCTACTCTCGATCACCGCTCAAGATCCGTGCCGCAACCTGAGACTCTATGCGAGTTTTAAATAGGGATCTCGCTTTTCCCTACAGAGTCGTTCACGCGTCAAGTTGTACTTTAAATCTAGCTGCATAAAGTTCACGCGACGCGTGAGCGATCCTAAAGGGAAGAGCGAGATCCCTATTCAAAGACTTCGAATATAGCCACAGTATTGATATTGCAATATCCTCAAGGCAAATCTGTGATTGTTCTATTTTACCCATGCGACACCGTCGGGGAGAGGAAATAGATAAACCATAATAAGGATCGGTCCCACGGGTAATACTGCTTTACTAAATAAATTGGGTCAAGCAAAACGGTGTCGCGATATTTTAACCACAGTGTATTGTATCAGATATTGATTCTAAGCATGTTTTGAGATTTTCATTTTGTTTCGAGTTGGATTTTTTTTATATGGTCCCAGTTTTACTTTCTCAAAAAAAAAACCTAAAGAACATGCTTAGGATCGATAGCTGATTCTGTGGGTAAAATATCGTCACAACGTTTGCTTGACCCCGTATATCATACCTACTTAAGTCTAAGATTAGACATTGATAAATGCATTTAATACTGTTATTTTGCCTATGATAAAAAAAACATTTATTTGTACCTATTAAGCAGATATTATTTCTAAATCTGTCGTTTTCTTCCAAGTACAACTATTAAACCTGCTTATACTTGACATATTTTTATTTATAATAAATTATTATGAATGTAAAACACTTTATTGTCTATAAACCTCAGAAATTATGTATCTAAAAAACCTATTTTACAAAGGCGAGTTAGTAGGTATACGTTTCTTATGTAATCTGTATTTTCTGCTCAAATAAAAGTCACATATAGCGCTAAATCATATAATCTCATTTTTATTGACACATTAAACTTATTTACTTTGTATTGTAGACGGAAGTCAGTCTTATAGAAGCAAGGGTCAGTTATTTTTGGTTTCCTTGTGAGACGTCGACGCTCAGATGTGGTGATGAGCGAAATGAAGATGATGATGAGGCGACGAGTGGTGCACGATGGCGTTGAAACTGCAACGATAATAGACAAATATTGTTTTCTTTTCAATTTGAATAAATGGGTCATCGAAATCGACTCAATACAAGTGCACATACTCAAAAATACTGGTCGTGTTCGGTATCGCAAACCAATGACCCAACGCAATACCACGGTTTTTACTACCTACAATAAATTGTGATTACATTTTAGTTTACTAAGATACCTGATCGGATAACATTTTAGTCTTTAAGTAAAAGTTGGATATTATTTTGTTCAACTCTCAATACTACAGCATCAAGTAAATAAATATTGAAATCTTGTAATAACGAAGCAAACAGCTTCCAGATACAAATGACTAACTTTCATGCTTTCCATATTCCATTAAATAAATACCTTTGTAGATACGTCTTGTCACTTGTCACAGTTAATAAACGATACAAATAATACAATCTCGACTTTGGCAAAGACGCTTCGCGATTAGAGCTGCCATCTCCCAAAATTTAAAAGACCGACTCTACCCTGTATTTGACTGAAAAATTTACTCTAAAAGCCGGCCATCAAAGCTTTAACTCATATAGCCCTCCCCCAGTTTCGAGCGCTGAAAGAACCTGACGAAAAGGCCGGATACATAAATATTTGGCCGGACATGACTTAGATCCGCCCTTCACCAAGTCTTCGTGGTGGTGCTCATGCTGCAACACCATGGTACTCACCCGGTGTGGTCGTCTGCCTTGTACTCAATCTTGCGCAGGCGGCCGTCGGGCTCTACCAGCTCGTTACCGCCCTTCACCAGGTCTTCGTGGCGGTGCCCATGCTGCAACACCATGTTACTCACCCGGTGTGGTCGTCCGCCTTGTACTCGACCTTGCGTAGGCGGCCGTCGGGCTCCTTCAGCTCGTAGCCGCCCTCCCCCAGGTCACCGTGACGGTGCTCATGCTGCAACACCCATGGTACTCACCCGGTGTGGTCGTCCGCCTTGTACTCGACCTTGCGCAGGCAGCCGTTGGGCTCCACCAGCTCGTAGCTGCCATTCACCAGGTCTTCGTGGTGGTGCATATGCTGCAACACCATGGTACTCACCCGGTGTGGTCGTCCGCCTTGTACTCGACCTTGCGCAGGCGGCCGGCGGACTCCACCAGCTCGTAGCTGCCATTCACCAGATCTCCGTGCTTGTGCCCATGCTGCAACACCATGGTACTCACCCGGTGTGGTCGTCCGCCTTGTACTCGACCTTGCGTAGGCGGCCGTCGGGCTCCTTCAGCTCGTAGCCGCCCTCCCCCAGGTCACCGTGACGGTGCTCATGCTGCAACACCCATGGTACTCACCCGGTGTGGTCGTCCGCCTTGTACTCGACCTTGCGCAGGCAGCCGTTGGGCTGCACCAGCTCGTAGCTGCCATTCACCAGGTCTTCGTGGTGGTGCATATGCTGCAACACCATGGTACTCACCCGGTGTGGTCGTCCGCCTTGTACTCGACCTTGCGCAGACGGCCGTCGGGCTCCACCAGCTCGTAGCCGCCCTTCACCAGGTCCCCGTGACGGTGCTCATGCTGCGACTTCACGTCGCCGGTGTGGTGGTCGTGCACGGAGTACTCGAATTTGTATTCGGGGAACGCCTGGACAATCAAAATCATAGGATTAATGTTGTACCGTCTCTGGTCTCATATAATATTTAAAGTACACTTAGATGTAAATTTTTGAACAATCGAGGTAGGTATTTAGTTCCTACAAGCATAATAAAATGATCTTTCTTCTTAAAATCTGACATTTGCTAGAAAGTCATTAATTTTACAAAACTGAAACAATTTTTAAATGAATGGCTTTAAAAGTTCGCGTTTTTCATCGTCACACGCCTCCCGCTTGCGACTGAGAATATAAGTACAATAATCTTTTCCGCGTTTATTTTATTTTTTTACATTTGCTCTCTTAATTGGAGCGAGTTGCATCAATGGGTATCGAAGCTATATAATGATTTATGTCTTAAATCATTAACCCTTTGGGCCTTAATGTAATGAAAGTGTACCTATGTGTAAGTCAACGGCTACTATGAGTATTAATTGCTAGACTAGGACGATTGCTTGTACCGGGTCGTTTAGAACTGTTGCAACTGACGGGAAATCGAAGGAGTATAATAATACACCGACTCCAATTACTTTATGTGCGTGCCTTACTAGTAAGAAACTACTCTAACTCGTTTGCTAGGTTTTTAAAATAATATCCATACTAAAAATAGAAATGCGAAATTTGTTCGTCTGTCTGTTACCTCTTCACGCTTAAACCACTGGACCGATTTAGATGTAAGTAAGGACATGGAGGGAAGGACATGGCTACTTTTTATACCGGGAAAACGCTTAGTTCCCGCGGGAATAACCGATTCTACGCGGGTAAAGCCGCGGGTAGAAGCTAGTTGTAACATGATTTCGATCACGATCTTCACAGTCACTGCTTGATTAGCTTTGCCTTAAGGCCGTTTCCTGACCCAGCATCGTCAAATTGCTCATGTAAGATCATACTTTTCTAAGAAATGCTACAAGTTAAAAATATGAAAAAAATATATTTGATTATATCATCCTTAAATTGACAGCTTTCGTTACACGTTTCACGAAACTTCGCTCGATACAATTTAATTCCAAAGTAACCTCAAACTCGGACCGTTAATCCAACTTTACTCCAGTTTATTATATAAAGCAAGGTAAAACTAAATATAACAGAAAAATGATCCATATTAAATGCGTAATTTGACAGCTTTATAAATGCCATGTTTTTAGACGGTATTTTTATAGAAATTAAAACGTGTTAAATCTAACTAAATCGGACGTTCTGTGTGTAGTGCTTTCTCTTTCACTCGATGCACGAGTGACAGTGAGGGTATTAGGAGCTTCCTTAAAGCATGACATCATATTACAAAAGCAGACGATGTATTTTGAAAAAAATCTAATATAGTTATTTGTGCAACAAGAGAGCAAAATTGTTTTTTGCTTCGAGTACCATGTTTGAGTCCTGAGCTAGCGAAAGATTCTATAGTTGAATCACGAGCGTTCAGCGAGTGATTCTAGTTTAGAATCTTGAGCTTAGCGAAGGACTCAAAGGCACGAGAAGTAAAAGAAATTGCTCTCGAGTAGCACATACAATTTTTCACCTCAGTAGCGAGAACACATAAAAGGTACTTGCAAAGAATACTTACAACACGAAAAATATGAAATAACATTTCTTCTTCACTCCTTTCACTCAAATTATTACTTGAATTTCATGTTTTAAAAGAATTACTTTAAAGTTGGTTATCGAAAATTAAGAAGAAAGACATGATTTGACATGAGATAATGGCGGCAATTTTCCAAACGTATGTTCGGAAACTAGTACTTGATGATAAATTTTGAATTTATTCGGTAATATTTGAAAACTTTGAGTTTACTTCAAATTAAAACTTTAGTTTAAAATGATTACAAATAACATAATTATATGAAATATAAGTCATTTGAAAATTGTAAGATTTTCAGAAGTTAAATCAACGTATAATTTTAATGTCTAAAAATACGGCGGTACTGATGCGTTGCGCGTATCCGAACGTTTCTAATCCAATTATTTTTTTCTACGAAAACAGATTCGCAGTAAGACTTGCCTAGTATAATTCTACCTCTTTTCTTAAAGAAATGAAAATAAGAGAGCGGATAAAATCAAGATAGTTTGAATTATTGATATAAGAAGTAGTTACTATCTAACTATGCCGCAGTATGAAAAAACCATTCGCAGTAATGAAATAAAAAAAAGCGCTGAAACGATTTAACTGTGGCTGTGGTGTGCCTTTGCCTCATGGGATTGTCTGATGGGATAAAAGGATTTAAAAAAACAAATTAAAAAAATACTTTGTCTCACTGAGTGAAACAAACACGATTTTGCTCACTAATTTCTGACAGCAAAGTCTACTTGTTCGAGCTGCTGAGGTGAAAATATAATTAATGAACCTTTATCTTCGTGGCGTCGTATTTATTTGACGAAGCTGCACTGTCATGTATGTAAAAATACTTACATAATGATCATGATGCGGTACATGCGGTACGGGGATGTGTGGAACATGCGGCACGTGGTGCAGCAAGGGGAGGTGGTGTTGAATGGGGATGTGGTGGTGGATCGGGACCGGGTGGTGGGGCCCGTGGTGCTTCTGCAGCTCCTGGTGGGACACCGCCGGGTGGTGGTGGTGGTGATGGTGGAAGAACGGGAAGATGGCCTGGCAAGCCGAGACCAGCACGCAAGCCGTTAGCACCTGAAAAAGCGACTTTACTGTGAAACATATAATATATTCTTCTCTTCCATTTAATAATATTTCTATTTTATTCTTCTAATAATATTTTTAATTATTTATTAAGTGATCCATTATCATCATCATCATGTCATATGACAGACGTCCACTGCCTCCCCCAAGGCTCTCAACTCAGACAGGTCTTTAGGTACTTGTACGTGTCCGATGACTAACAACATTTAAATATTATCACGAATATCACGTTATAGAATTCTAGAAATCCTATCTATTCTAGAAAAATAATTAAGGCCAATTAGTTTATTCTTGTCTGAAAGCGTCCATCACATATTAGACTTGCTGTACTGTGGGACCTGTAACACAGGGCTTCCTAGCATAGGACCCAGCGTTAAATTGAAACTGCATGTTTTATTTTGAAATAAACGTTTTTCATTTTCATTTTCAATATTATTAGTTGGAGAATAGAGGTACGTGTCCGGGTTAAGTCCTGCCTTGTTCGATGAGAAGATGAGACGCACTTAACGCGAAGATGAGATAACTTCAAGCATGGCTTGGGCTCACCGTTGATGTGAGCGTTCACGTTTAGGTACGTTAATAATTAGGTGAATCCAAAATTATATAAAGTTGTCCAAATCTGCACTTTTCAGATAAGAAGTAACACTTAGCACGTATGTTTATAAAAGCCATCTCCTGATAATCACCAAACTCTAGATAACTTACTCTAAACAACATTTTCACGAAAACTTGAGACTTGTATGCTGTGTCTAATAGATTTGAGACAATAGTGCACACAGAACACCGTGGTTCATTAGCTTATATATAGAGGTAATAATTGTGGGAATTATTAGAGCAAAAAATCCATTGATCAATTTCACAGGGTTTGCCAACAGCCCTATCGTAATATCTGCATTTTGTGTAGCGTTTACATAGGTGTTGCATATGTCGGGGAGGTAATTAACATAAATTAGTGTTGGTTACCGACCATTGGCCCTGACGTGATTGCCAGGAATTCAGTGTTTTGTCGATGTTACAACCAAATTCTCTAAGAAACGTCGGAGATCATAAACTGATTTCATTATTGAGCTACTACTACTACAGAATTTAGACTTCGGTATAAATGGTACACGTATGAACATTGTGTTTAACTAAACACGAAGTGTCGCTAAAAATTTGCTTAAAGTCTGATTGACAGTGTGCACAAACTTTTCCCTTTTATTTACAACGAAAACTGTGAGTAAACTCTTTAGTCTACGTTGGACCATCAAGTTTACTTGAGTAAAATCCTTTCTCTTCTTTAAAGGCAGCTGAGCAGTGAGCAGCATTGGGGCGTCGAAAATGCTTCAAAAAGGTATGCGTCTTACTAGACTGGGTCACAGTATAGATAATAGGTATGACTGGGTGGACTGGATTTGGAGTTGCCGGTCAATATCAGATGGGCACATAGCATGATTCCGCTTTGGAAACGTGGCCCATTTTTCATGTTGTATTTTATACTTTATTTACTGAAATAATATGCTTAGTATAAAATTAGTGATGCACCTACAGTCACAATAGAATAGGATTTGCAAATGAAGTTCACAATTTTGGTTTTCTACGCGTATGTAGCATTCTTACGTACGAGTAGGTAGTATTTTAGTAAACCAAATCATGTACCAACCCGGTCAGCCTTCCTCAATAAACAATTAAGTAGGTAAGTAGTTACATTGTGACCACCGCCCATCTAATTTGCACTAAAAACAATGCAGTACAATACAATATACTTTATTGAACACCACACAATCAAGGAACAGTACAGAAATAATGTAATAACACAAAAGGCATGGCATACCTACTGTAGGCGGTCTTATCGCAGTACTTATTTGTTTCAACAAAATAGTCATAGAAACTCGGCGGTGCCGTGCCAGACACATGTTAACGTCTTTTTGCATTGAATTCCGGTTATGAGGTTCACTAGTTTTCTTATTTCTATAAATTATCTACCTAATTGTAGGTAAATTTTGAACGAAACAGCAGTTTTGTTCCAATAATTTATTGTAGTAAAACATAAGTAACAAACAATGAGTACATTAATCAGGTAACTCGAGGTAGTGTTCCTCAATCGAGGGTGAGATCATTTGGAGTTCAGTGGTAGGTGGTGGTGTGCACAGTCGGCCCACTGCGCTCTACGACGGCGTTAAAACTGAAAATAAATAATGTCTTTATTACTCATGAACGTAGCCTTAAGTAACTTAATTATATGCGATCGTGAGGTTCGGTTATGGACATTCCGCTTATGATCTGATTAGTAAAGTTGTAAATCTAATCCATCCTACCTAACTCTCCTTTAGTTAGAAATCTTACTGGAATTTTCAAGAATTTTTAATCCATAGAATGGGTCAGATGTATGTATCTTCAAGCAACTTTTGCTTATCAACCATACGGTATATGGTCTCATTATTTTAAACTAGGTTTCTTAATGTCCTTATTCGTTAATCCTATTTTAACACGTTTTTAATTAAAAGTTAACCCTTTAATCGATGAAAAACATGCAAATGTTTGGACGTTTCCCAACGTCTCATTCGTATTGTTTCGCGCCGTGTGAGATTGTTGGTTGGCACTATGTGAAAATATGTCATGACAATGCAACCGAGTACCTTCCAGAATTGAGACACTGTTAATGGCTATGTATCATAGTAGTCAGGGAGCCCAAGAGGTTATTTGTGGAGTGATTCGAGGCGAGATTATAGTATCTGTGAAGTTATTAGGTATTCTTTCTATAATTTTATCTCCAAAGTCCAATAGGTCGCCACTAATCTCGAGACACACATTTAGCATCCGCAGCTCTCTAACTATATATGGACTGTGAGTATATTCAAACTAATTCAAACATAACGTGTTATTTAAAAATAAAAAATAAACAATACCTTCCTATTGACATTGACACATGAATTCCGGGGACATTGTAAACTACAATAAATACGTTAGTATTACCAAAAATAAAGTTTGTTGTGTTAAGAAGAATTTCAATACTTTTATACTGAACAAGTTGCTACTTTGTTCGCGTGCTTTTATCTTTTAAAATGTATATTGCCGACAAGTATCCCTGATAATGAACGTAGTCGACGCATAAAAAAGTAGGAATTAGTATTTAGTATAGATGGACTAGCTTGCTTTATACACAGACGAATAAATATTTATATTCCGGTAATTTCAATAATTTAATCCCGTTAAAACCTTTTGTGGGATGATGATCTGTTGATGTGCACGAGAGTTTACTCGACAGTTATTATTCGTTTGGTATTATGTTTATACAAAAGTAAAAGTAGTACAAAATTAAAGAATTTGCAAACCGAGTTATTAACACACGGAAGAAAACAAGTTATATTTTCACGGTTCAAACTACTGAACATTCACATCGTCAATAAAACAACTAAATAAAAAAGTTAAGAGGATACATAAATAAAAAACCCATTTTTAGGTGCGTAGAACTCGTAAAGTACTCACGTTAGGAGTCTGATTTTCGGATATGTGTATATTGATTATATACTTGAAGGATTGATCAAGGCCAAAACACGACTGAGATAATTTTGTTCGATAGAAAAAAATCACGAAGTCGCAGCTGCTATTATCTTAATGTGCTTGAAGCTTCTTAACGACAAAGAAAAGGACTTCAAGACTTTCTTAAAAACTAGACATCTATATTATCTAAAGACTGATCATACTAGATGTCAATATTTATATATATATCAATTACAATTAATTTAATTCGGCTTTGGCGCTTACGTTGTTTTATTTCGTCCGACGTGCGCGCTGCCATCTCTTTCTTTCGTGCAAGGTCCCTATATACGCATCACTCTACGCCAGTCGGCCAGAAACCTTCGCTGCAGTAGGACCTGTGCTCGACAATCCCAGCTCCGTATCGCGCTCGTATGTAATCAATATTTCGTGATTATAAAGAGAAGTAAGCATGGGAAAGTTTAAAAAGAAGACGGCAAAGTGCCGGTAGTATGAGAGAAAGCAAAATTAAGTTTCTTATTTATTTATACGATTTATTCGTGTAACCGCATTCAATATTGCTAATGGATTATGAACTGGAGAACTAGTCGTTTTAGTTAAAAATACTTACCTATCATTTATGGTTGACTTTGTGCGCGGCCTCGGTAGCCATGTAATTTCCTAATCAAGTAGGTATGAAATTTATGTATTTAGAAGGAAGCCAGCAATTGACAAGCTGGTATCTTTGGGACTCGCCTGTTTATCTCGACTTAGATCTGCCTTCTTTCCCCTGCATTACTCTAAACAGTAGTGAAAAGTCAGTACCTATACTTACCTATTCACAAAATAAAGTCGATGTGAGCATCTTTTACCTTCCTGAGTATAAAGATACGTGTAGGTACAATCTGTTGTACATTTGCTTGATAGCCCAAATACCTATTATTTATTACCTATCCATGTGTAAAAATATTGCGGTTCCAATATTATTACATAGGTACATATGCCTATTGAGTAGATAGCCTCCTTTTTTGAAGTCGGTTAACTATTCTCATTTCAAAATCGTATTAATTAAAATAAAACAGATATTCAGATAGATATTTACCTAAAGTTTGGCCGCGTGAACGGTAAGGGGACGGACTCAGTTTTTATTTGCCTATTAAAATTCCCGGGATTTCCAGGATTTCTAAATTTAGTAACCAGGCCTCAAAAAAGCTTATTTTAGTATTTCTATACATTTATTTATGACTAGCTCCTGCCCGCGACTTCGTCTGCGTGGAATGTAAAATTGCCGATAAGTTTTCTTTCCGACATCCGATTTTAATCAAACATAGCTTATATATTGCTCATGCTCTATCTACCCTTGAAAACTGCATTCAAATCGGTTCAGTAGTTTCGGACACAAAAGCACAGACAGAAAAGATTTCTAAAAATCGCTGTTTTGTGGTCTACCATACATCTTTAGACCCTCTGTTCCTTTTTTTGAACTTTTCTTTCTATCTACAGACACGCCGGGTTCTGCTCTTTTATTATAGTATAGATAGATAAGTATTTTTAGTGTAGGACCCAATTATGAAAAAGTCTTCAAATAACGAATTCCGTGGGACCTGACCTACCTCGGCGATACGTATGACCGGTATGGCCTAAATCGGCACGTTCTTCAGAATACAACTGTGGTTGTCACCTCCTAAGTGTATATGAAGGGGGAAGCTACGACGTAACACAGATGGCGGCCAGGAGGAAGCTACGACGTAACAAAGATGGCGGCCAGGATTTTTCTACTAGCGTTATTTCTCGGTAACTACTGGATCGATTGATTTTATCAAACAAAGTGTCAGAAAATGAAAATATGAAAGGTAATAAAATATAAATTATTTTTTGTCTTATATTTGTTCACATCAAGTTAATAGAAAATGAAATATAATCTGATTGGCCTAAAGATTGACTGGTAAAGAATGCCTTGAAGCATTAAGTCCGCCTTTTGTACACTAAGTTTTCTGTGTGCAATAAAGTTTAAATAAATAAATATTTATGAAAATTAACATTTTTATGAAAATTTATTGTTTTCTTTCAAAGATAATAGGATTACCGAATTTTACCTATTATAAAAGTTGTAGAAAAATTCCTAGATTTTTAATGAATTTCAAATTATTACAACCGACCGACCTAAATTACCGAATAAACAGGTTTATACGATTTTAATGATTTCAAAGAAACGGTCAAGTGTGTGTCAAGAGCACAAAATGAGCTAGCTAGGGTTTCGAGTTTTTAACCTTTCAATTTACTTATAACTCTGGATTCTCATGGATTGTTTTGTAGCAGAGACCAAGTTATGCTGGATTAGAAACCACTCTATCTATTAGTGAAAACTGCATTAAAATCCGTTCAGTGGTAATCAGTAATCAGTAATCATTTATTCCTTGACAACCATGGTATTACATAGCTCTTAGAAAATAAGTAGTCAGTACAAACATGGACCCTATTTGGGTGCAGCAAGGTTTGATCTTAAAACTAAGTTTAATATTAAATTTACATTAGAATAAATCATGCAATGACAATTTAACATTCATGATATAATTATTTTCCTAATAGTCTCACATGTCTCTTTATTTACTATTTAAATTATTTGACAATTAATTGAATTGAATTGAATTCTCACATGTCTCTTTATTTACTATTTAAGGTTTTTGACTTTATCGTGAACATCCAGACTGACAGACAGACGCGGCGGGGGATTTTGTTTTATAATATGTATAGTGTTAGTTACACCATTTATAACTGCAGAACGGCTGAACCGATTTCGATGATCTTTGATTTTTTAGATTTGTCTCCGTCCCGAATAGCCCTTGTAATTAATATATATATGAAGAATAATAAAGAATAAGAGGAATACGTGTACGAAATTTCAAGTTTCTATCCTTAAGGGTTTGGCCTGTGCGTTGATACGTCAGTCAATCACCTTTGCCTATTATATACACAGATTATATATATGTAAATTGATTATTATCAATTATGACTTTAAGGAAACCCATTTGAAGCCAATCCAAAACAAAACTCAATTCATTTCATTCATCTAGAACCGAATGTAAAATTATATATAATTATTTGAACTCACTGACTGCTAATAAGCTCTTCCGGATTATTTCTCATTTTTGGTCCTGTTCTTGGATTGCTTCGTTATTTACCGGTCGATTGTAATCATTTGAAATTCATTAAAAATCTAGAAATGTTTGTTATAACTTTTATATTAAACTAAAATTTGATAATTCTGGTAGTTATCGAGTTATTTCTGCAAGAAAACAAGCAATTTTCATAAAAATGTTATTTTTCATAAATATTTCATTTTATATTAACTTTGCGTGACTAAATATAGACAACAAACAATCTACATTATATTACCTTTCATATGACACCTTATTTGATAAAACCGGTCCAGTAGTTACCAAGAAATAATGCTAGTAGAAAAGGCCCAGCCGCCATCTTTGTTACGTCGTAGCTCCCCCTCTTACTCTTGGGGGGTGACAACTACTTTTTTTTTGTATTCTAGAGAACATGCCCATTTAGGCCATATCGGTTGTACGTATGGCCGAGGTAGACCGTCCCACGGAATTCGTTATTTGAAGATTTTCATAATTCCTACACTAAAAATCCATACTAATATTATAAATGTGTTTGTTTGTTTGCTCTTCCTTCACGTCGCAACGAGTGGACCGATTTGGATGAAATTTGGTATGGAGATAGTTTGAGGCCCCGCAATAACATAAGATACTTTTTATTCCGATATTTCCACGGGAATGGGTTTTCCACGGGGCAAACCAATTTTTCAATACTTCTATAACTATAATTGTCTGTATGTGTAGTCTGTGTGTGTCATCGGGTACGCAAATTCTAAGTCTACGCGGGACGAAGTTCGCGGGCATCGGCTAGTAATTATAATAAATAAATGTATATACATACCTAAATAAGCTATTTCGAGGCCTGGTTACTCAATTTACGAATCCCGGAAATGCCGAGAATATTAATAGGCAAATAAAAACTGAGTCCGGCCCCATACCGTTCACGCGGTTAAACGCGGTGGGTAAATGTGTATCCGAATTTCTGATTCCTGTTAATTACAGAATATATTCAATATCTACCTGATTTTTTAAATGAATAAGATTTTGTAATGAGAATAATTAAATGACTTCAAAAAAGGAGGGTATCTACTCAATACGCATATAAGTATCTACTCAATGCAATATTTTCACATATGAATAGGTAATAAAATAATAGGTATGTATTTGGGCTATCAAGCAAATGTACAAAACATTGTACCTACGTGTATCTTTATAATCACGAAGGTAATTGAGATGCTCACATCAACTTTATTTTGTGACTATGTTAGTATAGGTGTGTGAAGTCCCCAATCCGCACTGGGCCCGCGTGGGGACTATAGCCTAAACCCTCTCGTGATCAAATAGGCAGTAGTAGTAGTAGTAGTAGTATAGGTACTGGCCATGCCGATTTAGGCAGTACCGGTTGTACGTATGGCCTAGAGAGATAGGTCACACGGAATTAGTTATTTGAAGACTTTTTCATAATTGGGTCCTACACTTAAAATACTTAAACAAGTTTAGTTCATAACTATGACTGTATACCTACCAAGGCATACACTAAATTTAGAAATTCCGGGATTCCCGGGACTTTTTTATAGGAACATTAAATTGAGTCCGGCCCCATACCGTTCACGCGGTCAAACTCTGGGTAAATGTGTATCCGAATTTCCGATCCCTGTTAATCACAGATATTAAATTTAAATTAATGAATTAATTTTATATCCCACTAAAATGAAAAAAATAAAATATTCGCTTCTAATGTTTGTGTAGGTATATATAAATTTGTTATTTGTTTCGTACTTTGTATTGAATCCGAAAGTAATGACTTCGATATTTAAATCTACTTTATTTACCAAACTAGCGCAAAATCAGAATTAGTGTAGGTGTTTTGAATTTCGCGGGGGGAGCACGCCCCGCGCGGGACGCGCGCGACTAAGCCACGCCTCCATAGCTTCAACTATTTTTCAACGTAGGCCCTTAATTAAAAAAAACAAAAAACCCGACTGCGTAAAAACTAAAAAGAAAAAAACAAGACTACTTAGTTCAGTAGTAGCTAGGATTATGTTAAGTAATTGATTGCTATTGAGGAATCTAAAGATGCCTACTATCGGGACCCATTATTTGTAACATTTTAACCTAGATTTTAAATGGGTCCCGACTGTAGGCATCTTTAGATTCCTCAATAGCAATCAATTACTTAACATAATCCTAGCTACTACTGAACTAAGTAGTCTTGTTTTTTTCTTTTTAGTTTTTACGCAGTCGGGTTTTTTGTTTTTTTTAATTAACTTTTTTATTTTATTATTTTTAGTTAGGGATTAAAAGACCGTAAATTCCGCAATCTTGTCATTTCATGGAGAGAGTTGCTATCGTGGGGATTATTAAGTAGCTTGCGATGATCTAAATTACTGATTATTAATCCCTCTAGAGACCTAACCCGGCTCAAAACGCTACATAAGCCTGAACCTATTAAAATTCTTCAAGTCAACCGATAGATGGCGCTACTGGTACTACATAAGAGTATTAGGTAGTATTTTATTTATTTACGAGCGCTGAGTACTGACTAGTGTACCTAATTGGTACCTATAATCAATTAGGTTATATTTCACTGTATCACACACACTATTGACACTTTAAATGTAATAACGAAACTAAAAGTCTTCAAGTCAACGGATAGATGACGCTACTGGTACACTACATTGCACATGCGTACGTACTTGATTGGAGTTTGAGATTTATGAAAAACATTATTATTAAGTATTTTATAGTCGTCGTGACCTGCTTGAAGACTCGTTGGTCTAGATTATTTCCTGTGTTGCTAATTCGAACGGATGTACTACTGGGTGGATAGGTAGGTACCTACTTTACGTGGTTAGTAAAGGAACTTTGAATCGTTATAAATCATAAACGGTTCTTTTGTCTGAAAAATGCTCAAAGAAACCTAATAAAGATTTTTAAATACCTATTCAACGATACCTCACATGCCATAGTTGGTTGACTTTTATTTTTTTATTTTGTACAATATGGCGTCTGGTAGCCGCCATTTTGAATTTTGATAAATTTCATATCTTCAGTGACACTCGCGCAATTCAGACGAATCGATTGACGTATGATTCATTAAAATCGACCCACGCGTTTGATCTCTAGTGTGCCACAAAGGAACAAACATACATACATACATACATACATACATACATACATACATAGACAGGTAAACACATAACCCTCCTTTGCGGTGCGCAGTCGGGTAAAAATGGGAACAAATCGCGACAGACAATTTAATTAAATTAAAGATACGGCGCCACATTAAAAGTATCATAAATTTCTTAACTGCCGATTATTTTTATGTTTTTATAATCACGCCGATAAACTGCAAGGTGAGGCTGTCAACTGCCGCGGGATTGCTCCGTTTGGATATCTTTTGTTGTTATGTAAGTGGTATACGGCAAAACGAATCGGTCAAGCGTTCTTCGACTGATACAAGAATCAAGGCCAGTTCATCAATGACCTTGTTCAAGTCGGTAACTGGGTTACAATCACTGTTCTTTTATTTGAATGCGCACAAAATAAACAAAAAGTTATTTTCGAACGTAGGGCTACATGTACTTCGACTTCAATGTGAATAAAACTATCTACTTATACTAAGTAAATTTTTCATAAAATAAAATAAAATTGTAAATTTAGACAGACATTAAGCGTTTCTTGTTTTCTATCATTTACAGAAATGACAGATTGTCGTCAACATAATGATATGATTAAGGAATATCGTCTCCTCATAAAGTAACTACTAGAGAGCGAAAGTGGATCAAGAACTTTTCTCACCCAACATTGGCAACATTGTTGAGTAATAGGCAAAATTACATAAAACTACTCGTAGTAGGCTCAAGGGCCGGAATCATGTCCATTACATAGTCTAGGTTTTACGTGGCTTGATTTATATGCATGCGCAATTTATCTGAAGTCTGGATTAAGATAAGATTACAACTAATTACAATTACCCAAGGGTGTCGAATCGAGAGTTGCGGCAGTCATATCCTAAATCGACATTAGCGATAGTAAACCGCGAAACATTGTTTTCTACTTCATAAAGTTCACGATTTTATGTTGCTTAACTATTAGGAATAAATTCATGAATTTATTTCTATTATAGAAAGTTTGCTATGGTTCGTAAAAAAGAAAAAGGAACCTGTAAAAATGAGTGTCGTAGAGTAGTCGAGCATTGTAGAGTTGTAAAAACTTGACTAGAAACTAATAGTGGGTTGATTTGATTCAAACCACCTAAATAAGCTATGTTAGTTCAAATTATACGCTATGGGAAAAATGACGTTACAGTATCGAATTATCACAGTACATGTACAGAGTCAAGCTAAACGTTATGACGATATTTTAACCACAGTACCAGCTATCGATCCTAAGCATATTTTTTGGAATTTTTTTTTCGAGTAGGAAAAAAAATTGTATGGCCCAGTATGGAATTGATGGTGTGAGCGATACCTGAATTCCATAAAAAAATACCAACTCTAAAAAAATTCAAAGCTTTTTTAGCACATGCTTAGAATCTATAGCTGATTCTGTGGGTAAAATATCGTCACAACGTTTGTTCTTGACCCTGTATAGCAATGGACTAATTTGGTGAGTTCAATTAGGTATATGTAGTTACCTACTCGATGGCGTAGTTGCTTGCACGTACTCTGGCCCGTATAGCCGTTGGAGGTGCAGGTTCGAATCCTCCTTGAGACCGTATATTTTTCCATTTTTCTTTCATTCTTCAAATATGGTTGATGCAACTCAGGCTAAATAAGCTAAGTAGGTAAATATTGATTGCACATTTACCCATGCACGTCGTCGGCGGTGTAATGCACGGTGCGGACGTTGCCGTCAGGCTCCACGAGGGTGTACATTCCCTTGACGACGTCGCCGTCGCGCGACTCGAACTGGGCCTTGTGGTCACCCGTGTGAGGGTCCGACACCGAGTACGTGTAGTGGTACTTGGGAGGCGCCTGGAACAGCGTGATTGAAACGTCAGAGGGATGTTTATGGATGACTAGCTGGTGCCCGCGACTTCGTCTGCGCTGGATTAGTATTTCGAGTACCTTATATACACAATATCTTTTTAAATTGTAGCCTATGTGTTATTCTGATGTATAAGCTATATTATTGTAAAGTTTCATTAAAATCCATTCAGTAGTTTTTACGTGAAAGAGTAACAAATATCCATCCATACTTACAAACTTTCGCGCTTCTTATTTGGGTATCAGAATTTTGATACGCTGGCGCACTTAAGACACTGTTAAGTATGAATGTGAATGGATATAAGAATAGAGGAAGACCAAAAAAGAAATGGATGGCTGGGTGTTGTAAAAGAAAATAACAATAACAGTAAGAATAATGGAAATAACAAGGCTCAAGAAAATGCAGCCTTACATGATAGGTATAATACAGATACATTCTTAGTACGATTTTCAAGTCGATCTTTTTTTTTTCATTTTTTTTTATTAGCCTGTTGGAGTGTCCCACTGCTGGGCAAAGGCCTCCCCTTTTTTCCGCCAGCCGTCCCTGCTCAGTGCCTGTGTTTGCCACTCTTTATCAAAGACGTCTAGGTTGTCCCGCCATCTCATTTTTGGTCTACCTCTGCGCCGGAAGCCGTCACGTGGAGTCCAGTCAGAAGCCAATTTGGCCCAACGGTCCGGATGCATGCGACAGACGTGTCCAGCCCACTCCCATTTCAGCTTGGCAGACTTGGCACCCACATCTGCAACTTGAGTACTGGAGCGCAGTCGATCTTAATGTGTTTAAAATATTATCGTTTTATCTCCAATCTTAAAACTTCTTAAAATGTGTGAGGATATTTATAGATATACCAGCTTCTGCCCGCGACTTCGCCCGCGTGGAATTCGGTTATCGCGCTCCCGCGGGAGCTACGCGTTTTTCCGGGATGAAAAGTACCCTTTGTCCGTTTCTGGGACTCCAACTATCTCCGTAACAAATTTCATCCAAATCGGTTAAGCGGTTGAAGCGTGAAGAGGTAACAGACAGACAGACAGACATACAGAGTTACTTTCGCATTTATAACATTAAATATGGATTGTAGCTCCAGTTTTCAACTCTTTTCACTCAGTTTCTTTTAGTTTTGTGGGATAGTGTTTCCGCTTTTTACAAAACATGTCTATACTACAAGCGTCATTGTTCCTCTGTGCTTATTAGACACGTTTCCTTGCAAGACAAAGCTAATCCGGCATTAGGCTTAGAAAAACAGGTGTGGAGTCCATTGTATCGGCGGCGATTATGATTAGTTATGTTTTGTCTTTTCGTGCGCTATTGTGAGCCATGTCGCAATCCGCGCTGCGTCAAAACTTACTGCCTAGATTATAATTGTTACACTTCTATTTCAGGTCAATGTCCAAGCGCGAAGGTGGATAAAAGGCCCACAAAGTGCGTACACACTGTTACTGCTTGCGACACCAAATAAAAGATATAAAGTTCCTTTTATTTAGCATTGGTAGCGGCGTTTCACGGTCGCGACTCGTTATCGTTACGTGGCCATCGAGTGCCTTTCGTTAGCAATTACGGATAATTTCCTAAACGCAACCAGATTAGCCATATCCTACACGCCACTAGGATTAATGTGCCAGCGAACGATTTATCAAATTGAAGGAATAGAATATGGATTTGACCGCGTATCCGGGATATGTCTTATCATCATCATCATTTCAGCCGATAGACGTCCACTGCTGGACATAGGCCTCCCCCAAGGCGCGCCACTCAGACCGGTCCTGTGCCACTCGCATCCACCAGTGCAGTGGTGCTCGCATCGCAGTGGCAGTGGGCGGGGCACATTGCTCGCAGGACTGATGGCCGATGGGGCAAGAAAGTCCTTGTAAAGGTCGCGGGATATGTCTTATATTAATTGATAATTATAAACGGCATCGATACTAAGTATGATTTCTAAATTTGGAATCCATTGTTATACTAAACTCTTAACATTCTTATCTAAATAATAAATATCTTGGGACATTTCACACATATTGACCTAGCCCCAAATCTAAGCAAAGCTTGCATGTACTATGGGTGCTAGACAACGATATAAATACTTATATACAGAAAAAAAAATACACATATAAATACTAAACATCCATGACTCGAGTACAAACATTAGTGCTCATTACACAAAGTTTTCCCCGAGCGGGTCTCGAACCCGCGACCACAGGAACAGAAGCAATCCGACGTGAGCAATCCGGCCGTTTTGTAGTATTATTTAGTAGTAGGTATTAAATGTGGAATGACAGCGTTTTGAAGATTTTTTTTCTCGTAGCTCTTTAACTCACGTAATTGTTGTATTCAGACGCGTACGTCGCGAGAGGTTGGTATTGGTACGCGTTGAGTTGTACGCCGCTGCTTGAGTATTCTTCGGCTTCGTTCTGTGCATAGTAGTAGTTATCGGCGTCGTACTGAGCGTCAGTTTCATAGCTCTGCTCATAGATGGAAGCACCGAGGCTGCTATCGTCATGCACCACGCTCTGAGACGACGTGGCATGCCCTATGTAGCCCGCTTGGCAGATACCCGCCACAGCACAGAACAGAACCACCTGAAAAAACAGGATTTTATGTTTAGTCCTTTTGCACTGAACTCCAAACACAAACAGTATCACTTCACTGGAACAAAAGATGACCTACTTTGAGACACATTGCGCTGATGTCTTGATTCGAAGGTGTTGGTATAATGATACGGTGGGTGAGTATGTTGGTTTTTATACTGTATCCATTTGTAATAATATACTTTTAACGCCTGCGACTGAAGCGCAGTTTCGGTACAGCGCACTTGGTTCCAGTGGTAAAGTACCTGCTCAAGTTTTTTTTGATAATTTAAAACTGTAGTATGTGAAGAATGAGAAAATTTTAAACAACAAAGAAAATAATTATGAAAAATATATGTGGGGTATTTGTTTTTCCGAAAAGTGAACGTGTAAAATTCACGTGATTCCACATTAAATCTTCAGATAACAAAGAACATACTTACAAGCTTAATTAAATTAAAGCAACATGCATGTAGGTAATATACACAACTCATGCAAAGTACCTACTAAAGATTGAACCCCGCCCCGGCTGATGGTCACATGGAACCATAAAAAGGGTACATTTAAGAGGAATTATAAGACAAGCAGTCAGTCTACAGCTGTCGACAGCTTGCTACATTACCTTTGCCCAGCATTACGGCCTTTCATAGGTCGTAAAAAAACACGATAACATTTTTTCGGCATGACCAATGGTTCTGAAGCCCTGGCTCTCTAACGAACCTAGTCCTCATTTTGACTTTTTTGTGTTGTCCTTGTCGTTTCGACACTTATTTCGTGATCGAGTGTATCCTGAACAAACTCACTGTCAATTCAGACAAAATATAAATAAGTATAAAATACCCAATTACCAAACAATAACTACACTAATATCTATAGGTACACTAATCTTAAGAATAAACGGGTACCTATATGTTTTAAACGTGATACGTAGATACGTGTGAAGTCCCCAATCCGCACTGGGCCCGCGTGGGGACTATTAGCCCAAACCCTCTCGTGATGAGAGGAGGCCTGTGCCCAGCAGTGGGACGCAAATAGGCTGTAGTAGTAGTAGTAGTAGTAGTATATGTTTTAAATATGAATTTCTACGATATAGAAAAGTCCAATGGGGACTATCGTTTCTTTGCTCACCAGTTGGCGCCACTGTTGACTAAGGTCCAGAGGCATAGCTGTCAAAGGCGACTTTATAAGATCAGCGCCGAAACAAAGTTTTTAATCTAGAATCTCGTTAAGTTTATTAATTATAAATAACTATCGTCATATCGAGTAGTAACTATGCCGCAATGTTGTGCAGTTCCGTTGTGTTTGGAATAAAGAAATTTTTTTTCAAAGCGCTTTCATTCATCGCCAAATAATACATATTTGCGATAATTTCACGAAGGAGATCACTTTTCAACAGGTAAATTAAAGAAATTCTGATTTATATAACGAAGCCCGCCAAAACCAGTGAAAACTGAATGTTATTGGACCTCACGCGATACTAGCGCCTCTAGTGGCAAATTCACACGCGATAGCCCCCATTGATACGACATAAGAACTTCGCTCCGCAGTTCATGTTGTAATTTTTTTCGAAGTTAATTTTAATCCATTATACCTAATAGTCGATTACGTAAAGTATGAATAAAATTCTAAGTAAGCCTAAAGTCAGATATATAACAATAAACATCAAATTGGAATTTCGGTAATGGATAGGTACATAGAGTCCGCAAGCAATGACACAATAGTAGATTGTATGACTAGGGAGCAAAATGGTATATTTTACCGCGGGTGACGGATTGAATCCAGAGCGACGCGAAAGATTCCAGAATAGAATCCCGAGCGTAAGCGAGGGATTCTAGCGTGGAATCTTGAGCTAGCGAAGGATTCAAGCTTTGTCACCCAAGGCATAAATAAGTTTGCTACCGTGTTGTACACTCTGCTTTTCACCCCTCCTATGAGAAAATCATAAGATCATTCGTTCATCATTGTCATTAAATAAAGTAAAACAAAAAAAAAATACATTTAGAAATAAACAAGGTTAAAAAGAACGTGTGTTTCGCGCTCCTATCATAAATTCATAGGCAGAAGGCGAAAATGGCTTCCATATTGAAGAATCTCTAACTACTTCATTGTATTTAATTATATTCTGTCATGCTCGCATGCGTTGCGTTCATAATAATAGGTAAATTTTAACAAATGTAAAAATTTATACTTTTTATTACAATTTCGCTCATGTACAAAACAAAGTTTTTTAATACATTTGCGATAAAATGAAAAAAGGGCAGTGCAATTCATATTACGTACTTACATAATATTCCTTTGGAATTCTCAGAGGTGTTGATCCCAATACATTGCATCACCTAAATCACTTTTTGATTTCATTAATTCTCTACGAAATAACTCATAACACTACATAAAGTACGTTTTATTTTGGAAATTAAGTGCAAAATAATACGGCAAGGAAATAAGCGCTCACGAAATTCGCGGGTTCGAGTTTTTTTTTAATTCGATCACACGACGAGTTTGCGAGGAATGCTACGGCATCGGCCTGCACCATTCAGCCAAATTGAAAATAAAAGATAATAGAAAATAATTTATCAAAAGTAAGTATATATTTATGAATTTATGGATTTATAGTATGTGCATTAAAGTATTTATGTAAAACGCCGATATATAAAATTCTAAATACGAAAAAGATCCGAAGCTCCGTGAACGCACTGCTAAAACGTATTTTGCTCCCTGTTAGCGGGGCAGAAATGAAAAAATTAAAAAAAAAGCGAAGAGGGAGCAAAATCGCATTTTGCTCCCTCTAAACGGGCAACAAAACACTTCTTTTCGAATAGGAGGGGTGAAAATACATTAAAGCGGCAACTTAAAGCTCGGCACGAAGCTCATGGCACGACTGTCACATCCACAACCACACAACCACAAAGACTGCATTGTTTCAATATGATTTCATAAACATATCAATTTGGACATAGTCAAAGTTTATCTTAGATATTGTCTCCTAGAAACCAATGTCGACAGTTTAAATAAGCGATTGTTATCATTACAACAGCCACTTGACTTTATTTTTGATTTACGGCAGTAGATATATGCAATTTTTCCCCATTGAATATAACGTCACTACTCACTTGCGTATTTCAGTACTTCCTGTACTAAAAAAATTACATTGACTAGGTATTAATATTAAAAATTTGCGAAGGTAGAGTCTAAATAATTATCAGTTTCGTTACTTGTATCAATATCTAACCAGTTGGTCCAGTCTAGTCCTGGTGGTATCTGTCCAGTTGGACATACCGGTAAATGCGACAATAGACCAGGCCGAAGATCGCTGCACATGGAAGATAATCACAAGAAGTATGTTACAAGGGAATAATTGAGAAGGAGCATCCAACATCGGGTTAGCCTCTTAACTCAAGTTTATTTGTAGGGCACTGAGTCGAGTTAGAGACTAAACTGAGTTTAACGGCGTTGGTGCAAGTCAGCCAAAGTAGATCGTCCCATTTCACTTTCTCGCTCAGCGATGCATACCCGTCAGAAAGTGAAAACAACGCTCTGGTCGGTTGGCCAGTCGGTCAGCGTGCAAGCTCACAGTTGCAGCCCAAGGTCGACTGTCTCTCCCATTCCGTGTAGATGGAAGCCAGAGATTCGTCTTTTGTTTAATTGTGCTATCGCAGCGTGCACCAAAAACGTTTATGATATAAATCTACCTGATCATTGCAAAATGCTATTGCATTTTTTAATTTACATACAGACCCAGTAAATATACATCTCGTTAGTTCTTACAATGTGTAAGTATAAAGATTTATTAGTGATGACCTCCAAAATTAGACGTAATTTGCGTAAAGACTATTTCATTGCACTAGATAACAAAGGCAGGCATTGGTTTAATGCTTCCTAATAACTACTTTATTTTAGCCAGTTCTTGCATATAGGTACTTTACATAAAGTGTAAAAACCTACAATATAATTTTGAATATTATAATTTCCTGTCAAGAATTCTTTTCGTCATAACCTAGATAGCAGACAATAAAGTCATACATAGTGCTAGTTTGGTTCCGAGTCATTCAATGTGTTCCTCCACGGTTGGCACAGGACAATGACTAGGCTCCGGCGCCGCAATTTCGCAACCTAACCTTTGTCGGTACCATTCCAGACAATCGTAGCAATTTGTATCATTACCACTTCTACCTATATTGTGATTTGTTTGTAAGCTTGCAAATTGGTAGTCGTTAGACACATAGACACAGGTTACATTTAACTTTGCGTTGCTGAACTATCACAATATTCATATGGCATTCCTAAAATCCTTGCACCATAGTAGAGCAAAGCTAAAAAACGCAAAATAAAATATGTACACTGAAAGATTCCCACGCGAATTCGTTCATATTATACACACAGCTATTTGTACCTAAAGGTAACAATTCGCTTGATATCATACTAAAGGTTTTTCTAGGTCGACGCGCATGCGTGGAAGCAATGCGGTATTTCGCAAGTTCCCATATAATGTGGGTAATTATCTCCCCGAAACTTCAAAGTCACAGTGGCTGCTGTCGGCACGCAACGTGCTTATACGTGTAACTAGACATATTATTATTTTATCCATGCTCACTCTCCAAGGCCAAAGATTAATTATTATAGCAATTAAAATATATTACCTGTATCTACTTATATCAATAGCTAGACTTCAGCAATCTGTCACTATTTCAAGTGACAGATTGCTTGTAGCTTAGGGCTACAGTTAGCAAAAAAACAATGAGGTTTTTATTTTAACTGCACCATTTTTAAACTGCTAATGAACTGGAATTCGTTTTTTTTAAGGAACCATTGAATGCCGACAGCTCTTGAATTTAAAATCGGCAGTTTTCTAACAGGCTACTACTGCTACAAGTAGGTTGTTTGACTCTTGCAAAGAAGGTTCATGCCGCCGTTTATGAAAAATTGATTAATCAGCTCGCTTGTTTTACATTGACGCGATTTACAATAAGGAGTATTGTAAATCGCGTCAATGTAGTCGTTCAGTATTGACAGAGTGTTCGTGGTTTCATGACGATGCATCTGCTGATGAAGCTCTCCTTGCGATGCGTCTCAATTTGTTGCGGTCTTCGGCATTACGGAAACGTTGGACTATTGATGTTTGCGCCGCAGCTTTTATCAGGTCTGTCCAACGCGTGGGTGACCGGCCGCGAGACCGCTGCCCTGTACTTGTCCCTGGACAACGATTTACATTATCTAATCATTATCTAAAATGACTTAAATTTTACTTAAATGTCTATTTTTTGCAATGGCATATCTTCTAGTAAGTTAAATACATATTTAAAATAAAAAGTACTTTTCACCTCAGCAGCTCGAACAAGTAGACTTTGCTGTCAGAAATTAGTGAGCAAAATCGTGTTTGTTTCACTGAGTGAGACAAAGTATTTTTTTTTATTTTTTTAATCCATTTATCCCATCAGGCAATCCCATCAGACAAAGGCAAAGGCCTAAGCCATGCAGCCACAGTGTCATGTTTTAGTTTAATGTGATCAATTTACAATTCTAGATCACAATCATTCAGTAAGATACGAAGAATAAACCAATAAAAGTACCTAATTAAAAACAAAACAAATAAAAAACTTCTTAAAATGTAGTGAAATCGTTCCCGCGCTTTTTTGTTTAGTTTAATAAAACTGCGAATGGTCGTTTCATACTGCGGCATCTAGGTGGTACTAGTACCTACTTCTTATACTAAAATTCGAACTATCTCGATTTTATTAGCTCTCTTCTTTTAATTTCTTTATAAAAAGAAGGAGAATTATATTAGGCAAGTCATAGAGCGAATCTATTTTCGTAGAAAAAAAAACTGAACACGAAACGTTCGGATACGCGCAAGAAGAAATGTTATTCATATTTTTCGTGATGTAAACTAAGTATTCTTTTGCAAGTAGGTACCTTTTATGTGTTCTCGCTACTGAGGTGACAAATTGTATGTGCTACTCGAGAGCAATTTCTTGAGCTTAGCGAAGGACTCAAAGGCACGAGAAGTAATTCTAAACTAGAATCACTCGCTAGACGCTCGTGATTCAACTATAGAATCTTTCGCTAGCTCAGGACTCAAACATGGCACTCGAAGCAAAAAACAATTTTGCTCTCTTGTTGCACAAATAACTATTCTCTATGTACCATAAGAATGTGAGTGTAGAGGCAAAGATTCAGACACCAATTTACTGTTCAGCAGCTGAGTATTTATTTACAGTTGAGTATAAAATCACATTTAACATCATTATGCACACATAAATATCACAATCATCAGTCATCCATCACAGGTACAGGCTAAGTCGTTCAGTAGTGGAGACCGTGGAGACCATGATGGCTGGCGAGGGGGGCCACGTGCACGAGGGGAGCGGCGTGCACGAGGGGCGCGTGCACCACGGGGGCGGGGTGGTGGCCGGGGGTCTTGTGGACTACGGCGTTAAAACTGGAACATAAAATGTTGACATAAGCAGCCTGTATAGATAGGTCGATGCAATAGGGGAGACGACATCTTTTTTTTCCTTGGTCTATCAGGAAGATTATTGAAAAGTATTGGACACGTATTTTTTCTTTTTACACGTAATCAAACTTATAAGGAGATATATTGAGTTGAAATGTCGCGAGACTAGTAGTTAGCCCCCACTCTCCAACTTTAATGCGTTTTAACTTTGTCATTCTTTGTTAATTTGATAAAACAAAAAATACGTGTCTAATATTTTTTTATTACCTGACTGACGGACTAATTAGAATTTCGATTTCTTCACCCTGCCGTCATCCCTAATGGGGTCAAGCAAAACGTTGTGACGATATTTTACCCACAGAATCAGCTATTGATTATACTTAAGCATATTTTTATAGGTTTTTAATTTTGTCTAGTTGGTAAATAAAAATGTATGGCCCAGTATGGGATTAAGGTTAAGAAACGCTGGTGTAAGCGATATCTGAAACCTGAATCCCATACAAATTCTTTTTACAATCTCGAACAAAATTAGAAACCTAAAAACCATGCTTAGAATCGATATCTGATTCTGTGGGTAAAATATCGTCAGAACTTTTTGCTTCGCCCTATATTTAAGCGTGAGAAAATAAACTCAATTTTATGAATCGGAATTTGGAGTAGATAATAAGCACTTACGAGTACCTTCAACTTAAGGGAATTACCTCAACAAAATTTCATGCTGACTTGTCGCGCTCGCTTATTATAGACGCGTTCTTAAGTAGGTAAGGCTTGTTCACAGTTCCTTACCCATGGTGGTCGTCAGCGGTGTACTCTACTTTGCGCACGGAGCCGTCGGGCTCGACCAGCGAGTAGCTGCCGTGGACGGCGCCGCCATCGCGGCTCTCGTGCTGGCTCTTGTGGTCGCCGGTGTGCGGGTCGGCCACGGAGTACGCGTAGTCATACTTGGGGTGGGACTGCAAGAGCGAAATGCATTGATAATTCAAGTCTAGAAGTTTCTAGGTTTAAAAAGTCATCTCAGATAGTGAAGTCAGCCTCGAACTCCACAAACACACAGCGTCACTTTCTACAGCTTCCTCTCGTGTTGAGAGGCCTATGCTGAGGAGTTAGACGTAAATATACTGGTGTGAACCTTGAGGGGCGAGTGGAAGGCCAAAGGGCTGGACTGGACTTTTGACTGACATGATGATGAATCATGAGCATACTTACATATTCGTGGCCGTGAGCGAGAGCGAGAGGGGCAGCGTGGACGACGGGGGCGTGGACGAGGGGCGCGTGGACGAGGGGTGCGTGCACGAGGGGTGCGTGCGCGTAGTGCGCAGGCGCGTAGTGCGCAGGCGCGTAGTGCGCGGGAGCATCGTGGCGCACGATGCTCTGCGAGGAGACGGCCGCATGGTGCAGCGGCAGCAGGCCGGCGTTGGCGGCGGCCAACACGGCGCTGAGGGCGACCACCTGTACAATAAACACGTAATGGCTTGCATCAACAAAGAGAGACAGATTAAAAGATACGTAAAGCATGAATGCAAAAAAAGAATGATAGACATTTGCAGCACCAGAAGAGTAACCACTGCGTTGCCTGGTGTTGAAACTCGTTTATACTTGTATAGGATGTTCGCTGTTAGGGCTAGATTCCCTGTTGGGTCCCAAATACGCTTTACAGGTGCGATTCCTTAGATTGGCTACTAGAACTCGGGAACCGAAAAGTTAAATCCGTTCGATGTTCGAATCATAGATTGCGAAGGTCCGAAAGCCGTACGAAGACCAGGTTGTTCTCAAAGGTTACATAAGGTACACTCAGAATTTAAAATATATTTCTCACAAAATATCCAACTTACTTTGGTAAACATTTTGTAGTAATCAGAGCAGGTGACTGATACCATTATCGGAGCGGAGTGTGACTTTTATATGAAAAGCAAAACGGAGCCGTGTCCTGCGGAGTGGGGAGTGCGGTCACTTCAGTTCCGTAACTTTGACACCGCGAGGTCGCTGCTCGCATACCTTCGATAATTCACCGCCCTCCCGCCGCCTGCGCCTGCGCCCTCCAGCGACACAACTACCAGTAATTATTGTCTATGGCGCGATGTGGCGTGAGTAATGGCGATGATTGATCCAGTTTTAAAATAGCCCTTTGAAATATTCGTATTATTAATTCCTTCGAGTGTAAGCAATTGATAGTAACGATCCGTTACTATCAATTGCTTACATAAAGTCCAAACCTTACTGTTGACTGCGGTGAAAACAACCAAATAGGTCCACATTCAACAACTAATTCGAAACAACGTCATTAGCTGAATATGATGATGATTATGTGATATTGTTTCAGAGTTGTCAATTTGATAGGGACCTTCCTTACACGTTATTGCGGTGAGCGAAAAATTAGGCCAATGTCATTATGTTTTGTCTTTATTTTTGTAGATGAAGGTTATAAGATTGCAATATTATTTAAAAACAATATAGACTGCGATCGATATAATGCATATGGGTCAAATCAAATTACGGGCTCATTTTAATAACATCATCTTTATGAAATATGTATGTGAGAATAAGTAAATGACATTTGGTACTAAAATATTCAAATTCTTGTTATACAATGTCTGATACAGTGTCCTGAAACGGTGAAGTACGTTCATTTACGTATTGTACGAGAATTTGAGTTGTAAATACATATATGTTGACAATATCTAGATTTTATTAATTGCATCCATAATATATGATACTGTCTACAGTGTTTTTCTCTTAGTTCAACCAATTAACTGACTATAATTTCACTTATTAAAACAATGTGTAACTAAAGCTCATTACGAGTATGTTATTTTATCTTTAAAATCGATTTTATTGAATGCCTTCAGGACAATTTATTTCTAAAATCTGGATCGTTTTTAGCAACGTTAGATCTAGAATTCTAACTTTCGATTACTTTGAATTTGAATGTGGTTAATGTTTCAACAGTAAGTCAATCAAAGCGGTCTGCATAATCAATAAAATGTTTCAATTGGACCCTATTTGTGAAACAGTTAATAATAGATTACAATGTATTGCGACAATGTTAGATCGAATGAACTGCGTCTCAAAATCAACCACACGCGGTTACCTGCATACGGCGCCTTGGTGGATATTTAATTTCTTAACCGATTCGCGTAATGTGATCATAGGGAGGTGATATCATAAATTCGGTGTTGCAATGAACTACGTTGGTTTATTTTTTAATTGCCCATAAAAACTTCATTGTTTATCATTAAACTCAAGTAGATGATGTCAAAACTGCCAGTAGCTTTCATAAAGATTAGTCGTTAACACTTGTTTAAAATGGAATTTCAAGTCAAATTTCCAAACATTTAATACACCACGTTGGAATATCAACAGTATCCTGAACAGTCGGCTTTAATGCGGCACGATCGTCGTGCATTATCTTATTTAATTGTTTTAAATCATTTCTATCGAACTCATTCCGCCTACAGTATCTTAAAGGCCCGGCCCTGGTTTTGTCCATGCTACCGAGTACCATATGGTTTTGTTTTGCTCTGACTTCGTAGTAAAACTGAAAAGGAGAGATAGTCGCCACTGGGTCGGTGTTTGTTGTGGTTCCGAGGCTGTGGTCGTGTGAGTGTAAGCGGTCACGGAAATGGGTAACGATAACTATTTCATAGACGGAAAGGTCTACCTTTGTTGTTTTCAAGGATGCACGTTAATTTATTGAAAGGTACGATTATAAGTTCAGAGGTTAGTCACCCGCGGCTCGCTCGGCCGTGGCATCGGCCATTCATTCATCGCTGGTGGTCGCGGACAGCTCGTTATTAATTTCAACGAATTACGTCAACACTACACTGTCTCAAACTTTCGCGATACACACTCATATTAAACACACTATCACCGGGACTTAATCGCGTAAAAACGATTTATATTTTACCTCGACGTTTCGGCCGTGATGCAATGGCCGTGGTCACGAGAAGACGTTATACGTGGTCTTCTCTTCTCGTTTAATACGTCAACACTGGTATTCAAGTAATAATCGCCTCGCCTCCTCGCCTGATCGATTTAATTACACGTCAAAAATAAAGTACCCATAAATAAAATAAAAATAAATATGTCATAGAGTACCTAGTCTGTCAAATTAATAAAAAGCTATGAATGACAAAGGCGAGTTTTAACAGGCAGTAGGTACCTATGCAAGTTCACAGTGATTTTATTATTCATCAAATCGTGGGAACCATAATTGGTTTAATTGCTTTATTTGCAACCGGCTAAATGTTGGACGCGTAAATCTAGCCGTTGACAACGTTAGTGTACAGCACAGTTGTTTTTAGTTTTCGTAATCCTTTTAAAATTTAACACCGTCCGTCCTACTAATCAGAGCGGTTAAATTTGATGAAATTGTGTGAATTTTTATCTTTATTTACTTTATAATCACGCATTAAACATTGTTTCAAACATAATGCAACAGCAAATAAAGATAAGGATGAATTAATTACAAATATTCATCAGAAAATCCGTTAACACAGTCATGCATAGCGTTCAGCAATGTTTTAGTTACCTAAGTATGCACTCAATAGAAATAAAAACGGGTCACTTTGCATAGGATTTTCCTTACTAAGTGACCCGTTTCTATTACTGTTCAGTGTAGTATATAAAGCCCAGTGTATACTGTATCATTACGTCTGAACTTCATACTTCAAATGCTCAGGTACCTTTAAGTTATAAAGGAAATAAGAATTCTTCCCTTTTCACAGGTTATTAAGCTGTAGGGTTAAAATTCAGAATAAGTAACTTAAAAATTGTTTAAAAGTAAATTTAGTTTCTTCGATAATTTTGTCAAATGAGAAGAACATTGAGAAGTCAATGTAAAATGTTTTAATTAGGAATTACTTACAGTCTATACTAATAGTCGTAGTAGTACGTACTTTTTTATATTTATTTATCAGAAATAATATACTTGGTAATAGATTTAGATTTTCGACAAACTGCATAACAGTTCTTTTCTTACTGAAGTATAGTATTACCTTGTAAGTTTCAAGTTTGAAACAATTTAATTTCAGAGATCGATTACTGTGCTTTGAATATTAAGTTCTGTAATTGCAAGATTGGGTATCTATCAGGCATGGGCGTTTAGGTACTAGGTCTATCTATTACTTCATGTCCTGGCGGCTCTAGTTTTCGACATTAGGTAAACATTGTTGCGTATTATATAACTGACCTTATTGTACGGGTGTTGCACTGATTGCGAACTGTTCCTGGTTTTATCTATTGATCTATTCGTACATAGATATTTATAATAATGAATGCGCAATCGCAAATCCCGCAAAAGCCGTGGTGGCCTAGTGGTTCGACCTACCGCCTCTCATGCAGAGAGAGGGTCGGGGGTTCGATTCCGGCTCGCACCTCTAAGTTTACTTATGTGCGAAATTCAATTTGAATTAACCACTGAGCTTTTCGGTGCAGGAAAACATCGGGAGGAATCCTGCACGCATCTGCGAAGTAATTCAAAGATGTGTGTAAAGTCCCCAATCCGCACTAGGCCCGCGTGGGGACTATAGCCCAAACACTCTCGTGATGAGAGGAGGCCTGTGCCCAGCAGTGGGACGCAAATAGGTTGTAGTAGTAGTAATCGCAAATCACGAGCAATTATTAAATAGACCAGGACCAGTCTGAGTGGAGTGGCGCTTATGTCCAGCAGTGAACTTCCTTTGGTTGAAATAATGAAAAGGTTTGATTGATTTATTTATTTTTGCTCCGGGACACACCTTTATGTCACATCTATTGGGGAAACGTTCCTAAGGCTCGTGGAACTTATGCGTTTTTCTTCATTTTGAGTTAAAAAGTAGAGTCCATATATTCCATATACTAAGAGCTTCAATAATTCGCCGTATTTTTTTAAATAAACCTTTATGGAAATTCACATATAAAATATTCTACGGATGTTGGTTATGAAAGATCGCTATGAGTTCGCACAACTGGGTAAGTACTAAAAGTAGATTTAGAACATTTAGTTGCAGAATTCCATTGACACATTGCGCGTTCGTGATGAAACGGTCCGTCTGTGAAGTAAATATCAGCAGATATCGAATAATTTACTCAACTGATTTGTTTGTTATAGCTTATAGGATAGTATCAAGTGATTGATCGATCCGTTTCAACTCGATGATCGATTTGTTAACTAGATCAGTGAGTTATAACTTTGCCGTTGAAATACTTATGACAAGCCCTTCATTCCATAGAAATGAATTATCGAATCGTGGGCAGACAAGTAAGATTTGATTTAATTAATTGTTACGGCTGGTAAAGTGCTTCGTATTAATAAAGAATAGATGCAGAACAATTACAGAATTTGTCTTCCTGAAACTTCATTAGGCTTAGCAGTGCAGTTAGCACTTCTCTAATATTCAACGTCATAAATAAAATAAAATTAAGGAGTTTTTTTATATTATTTTAGGTATCTTTAATGACTCCATTGTAGTAACAACAGTACCTACATCAAATACTAATAAATAATTGAGGTACAAGTGATCTTTGAAACTTATATACAATAATGAGATCCTAGTAGTGATGATGCTGAGAGGAGTAGACGTGATGGCTGGGCCCCGAGTTGTGGACGACTGCGTTGAAGCTGGAACGATAAAGGACCTTTAGGTAAAGTTATTGTCACCTGAACTCGTTTGGTAACGAGTTTGTTGTTATAGCACTTGTTCCGCCGGGGTCGCTGAGGTCATTACTCGTACGACCGACACCGGAACGCGTGATACCGGTTTGACCACCATATGATAACATGTAAACACATGCTGAAGTTACGACCGTATTACGTGTCGACAAAGCTTCCTGGAAAAGCAATGTCAAACATGACCACCATCTTTGGCCAGTTTTACGCAATTGGGGGAAAGTTGCAATGTCATCAACTCTGGCCGGTCATTGCGTGGATTTTAACGACCGAGCGGTTAAGTGCGAAAATCATAACGTTAGCTTTCAACAGTGCTTGTTGTTGAAAGATGTCCTTGTTGATCAAATTGTTAATGATTACAGTTTCAACGTATTGTTTACATGCCGAGGTTGAGAAAATAGTAATTCATCATGGAACCAAAAACATTGTTCGCTACAGATGTGAATATACCAGGTATACCTTGAATAAGTCCTATTCAAGTTTTTGGCCTTACCCATTGTGGTCGTCAGCGGTGTAGGTGACCTTGCGGAAGGTACCATCGGGCTGCAGCAACGAGTACTCTCCCTTCACGACGTCACCGTCTCTCTGCTCATGCTGGGACTTGTGGTCACCGGTGTGGGGGTCCTCCACGGAGTACGAGTAGTGGTACTTAGGGTGAGCCTAGATAAAAATACAAGAACATAAGAGCTTTGTTAAGGCAACTCCTACTTCACTGCCGATGCAAAGTATTGGTTACTTACGTATTCATCATGACCATCGTGGTGAGAAGCGTACCCATGATGAGCAATAGGGGCTACATGGATGGGTGCGGCGTGGATCACTGGGGCAGAGTGGACCAGGGGAGCGGCGGCGTAGTGGGCATCGTGGGATAAAGGAGCGGCGTAGTGGGATCCGTGGGCCAAGGCAGAGGTGTAGTGGGCCTCATGTGCCAAAGGCGCGTAGTGAGTATCGTGGTGAACTACGTTGTGCTGGCTGGACACGGAGTATCCGTGGCCGTGGCCGAGGAGACCGGCCTGCGCCGCCGCCACCACCGCGCCGAGAGCTAGGATCTATAGAAAGAAAATGCCGATATTCATTCGACGGATGAATCAAAGTTTTAGAAAACCTAGTAGATACTGTGAGGTTACTGAATTCTAAATCCAAGATCTTGTCAAATTATAACTTGCAAGGTGTTATTACTCCAGGCTTATCTCAAAAAGGTATCATTAAATTCTATTTGTAGGGTTATTTGTAACGTGTACTTAGTAGTTTCAAATCACTATTGGCAACTTGCGGTTACTTGACCCCACTTATCTAAATACACGGTGACTTACTTTGGTGAACATATTTTTTTGGATAGTTGTGCGTGACTGGCATACATTTGATAAGCCGCGGTGGTTTTTATAAGAAGTGCTGTGGCCGGTGGGGCGTGGGTCCAAAAGCGCACCGCGGAGTCCCAAGTGGCAAGGTCGCCGCGCTTTGTCTTGCGCTCGCGCACTAGGTACATACGCGCTATCAACCGAGTGATCATTACTTAACGTAAATACGCCCAGCCGAGATTATACCTCGTTATTGTAGGTCAATGAGGTCTGAGAAACACCTGTGATCATTCGGTGTTTGCATCTGGTTTACTTAAGTAGGTAGTACTGTTTTGTGCGAAAATATAATTTGTGTGAAGCATGTATATTAGTAGTGCTTTGTTAAGAGTACGTATTGTAACTAAAACGATTGAACTTCGATTCGAAAAGAAACAATAGATTTTCGAGTTATGAGTGCATACCTACATTGCTGTTGATTAGTGAATTGAGATACCTTATAGATATTAGAAATATAGCTATCGTATTCTAATAAATTCAGTTATTTCTGCCCAAAATATTTGGAACAAATTTGTTTAGGAGTTCTGTCTATTGACCTATTTAATAAAATACCTAGTTGGCAACTATGTAGGTAGTTAGATAAAATTTGTAACTAAGTTACATTGAAATATCGCATTGCTGTTTTTTTGACAAATTGGTTAGCTAAAATTTGCACATTTCGATAAAAATTGCCTACATAGGCAATTTTTATCGAAATGTGCAAATTTGGAATACTTTAAAATGGAATGCTTAAGTAAATGTGTAATAGTTGTGATATCATATGTAAAAATTACGATGCTAAGTTTTGAAATTACCTACGCGATATTTTAAAAATATGTGGTCACATTTAGGGTTGCCATCTCCTAAAATGTAAAAGCCGGACTCTGCCTAGAAAAAACACCGGACATTACCCTAAAAGCCTGACATCACCACAACTAAAAGGCAAACACAAATTTATAAAGCCGGACATACTTTTTAAATGTTAAACCCCATTTTTCCCCGTTCCAGCATGAAATTTGGCCAGAAGCAGAAGATTGCATCATCAAGTTTGTAGGTACGGAACCCTCGGTGCGCGAGTCCAACTCGCACTTGACCTGTTTTTTATCACGTGACGGTTTGAATGATATTTAGCCAACAGATTCAAACTTGAATACTATTAATATATTTTAAAACTAATTGGGTCATGCATTATTAAATGAATTCACTTTTAATAAAACAAGAGTATTCGTAATCATTAAATCGTGTTTCACGAAATTAAATCGTTTTTTTACGCCCTAGAAATTGTCTAGGTTCACTGGAAATGGGGATAATCCTCCTTTCACAAACTCTGTGGTTGGCTGTTTAGGCGGGTTTCCAATGTAAATTAAAAAAAAAAATACTTTAGTCCCTAGAGACTAAAAAAAAGAGCTTTAGTCCCGATGTGCAGAGACTAAAGTAACATTTTAAGAGCATGTGAAGTGAAAACATTATTGTCGTGTGTGTTTTTTTTTATTCGCTTGCTCTTTGAGACACCTCTGTAGAGAAACTGACAAATCCATGGAGTAATAGTACAACTTCTATTGCCAAATCATCCACGATCATGGAAGTAGTAAATACTGATGTGGGGTAAGTGCGCCTAAATTTATTTCGCCCCTATGCCTTGTAAACAGCCAACTACTAGTTGAGTATTATTTATAGGTGCCGATATAATTATGTTGGGCGCACTTACCCCATCCTGGCGCACTTGCCCCGACTGACCTTACGTATTTCCTCGCTGTTTGAGAAAAGCATTATATATACCTCGGCCGCAATTGCGATTGCCGGACTCGTAGTAACTGACTCGTCCGACAATGCGCTACTTGGCGGCCTCTGCAATAATGTACTATTTTTACCAACTCAAAAAAAATTAAAGGCCTATACAATATACTTAGAATGGATAGCCGATACTGTGGGTTAATTATTTGCCATATTTTCTGACCCACCATGTATATACTATATAATAGTAAAAGGGTAATTATTCTGTCTCTTTCTCTCTGTCTGTCTGTTTGTTAGAGTTAATCTCCGAAACCACTGAACCAATTTGAATGCAATATTCAAAGGTGTTCTATTTTATTCTATATAAATTAATGGCTTCTTTCTTGGACACTTCGCCAATATCAAAGTTATTCAAAGGTAGCTAGAGCATCATTCGGCGCTACATATAAGCTATGTTTCGGAACGGATATCGGAAAGAAAATCGGCAATTTTATATTCCACGCAGACGAAGCCGCGGGGCACAACTAGTATACTTGTAATTAACGCATTCACTGCCACTTCTTTTTAAGAACTTTCGCCAGGTGCCACATCTGTCATCAAGGGAACATTGCAACGCACATGTGCGTTCGAGGCACTGCGGGAAAGTCAGCAAAACGCATATATGCGTTGGTGGCAGTGAATGCCTTAAGTAGATGTACAATGTACATGGCCACCGAGCTTTGCTCGATTGAAAAAAAAGAGTCAAAATGACTTGTTAGTGGTAGGACCTGGTGCTAGTTCCGTCCGGGGTGGTACCAACGATTTTCCCCGCTAACCTGCTGCCAAATAGCAGTGCTCGCACTGTTGTGTTCCGGTAAAGGCGAAATTTCTGGCACAGAGGCATTCCATCTTAGGACCCAGGGTAGGCAGCGTATTCGAGATCTTATGGTTTCTTAATGGGGGTTCATAGGATTTCGGTGTCCATGGGCCTCAGTGACCACTTATCAGGTGGGTTGTGCGTTTATTTGCCTATGCCATTGGTATAAAAAAAACGAGTTTTCCCAAATTACTTCCGAATTGTTGGAACTGTTTCCTAGATCGTTCGTCTAAATAAATATAATTATCCACCAACTAAAGGTTGACTTTTCAATTCTCAGATAAAACTTCTTCTTTGAATAGTGTGAATTTATTCCGGAACAAATTCAAATTCTGTATGCACTATATTTGCGAATAATTTTTATCCGACGAATGAAAAATCAGCATTTAGGCGTTTAAAATATTTGAGTAATTTTGCCTCCTAGCGTATACGTATTAGCAATTGATTTCAGATCCGCTTCAAAGCTCCTGGTGATTGATCATATTATTATTTTTATTAAAATGGCAAGAGAAGAAGCCATCTATCCTTCAGCAATAGTTTTTGTCAATCTTTGTTATTCCCGTCGAAGAGATGTTATAACCTGATAATCAAATTAAATATATGTTGTAGTGTGTTTTTATAGGTAAAGGAAATGTTTCAGAAGAATACAAATGTTCAGTGTAAAACATTTAATAAGTTATTTATTTACAGTAACATTTCAGTTCACGTTAACATTGAAGTGAAAATCTATGGTTTAGTAATGGTGTTGGTACGGCTCAGGGTGGATGGAAGGGGCAGAGTTGTGCACAACGGCGTTGAATCTGAAAAAAAAAACAGTACAGTCATCAAACATGTACTGGCGGTGTACCACCTTAAGGGCTACAATTGCGCGAGTCTGCGGCATCTCGCTGCACAGTCCAAGCGATTTTTTTTAAACTGGTCGATTGCTTATACACTTAATATTAGTAATGTTCATCCAAGATAAGATGACGAAAATGCAATTGAAAGTATTAACTAGCTTCTTCTCGTCTGCATGGAATTTGGTAGAGCGCGGTAACAGATTGTGGCTTAAAGTACTTCAATCGTTTTGACAGAGAATGGGTAAGGAACCCATCAATCTATATCCATATTATTAATATTATAGATGCGAAAGTAACTCTGTCTGTTTGTCTGTTACCTCTTCACGCTTCAACCGCTGGACCGATTGAGATGAAATTTGGCATGAAGATAGTTGGGGTCCCGGGAAAGAACATAGGCTACTTTTTATCCCGGTAAAACGCATAGTTCACGCGGGAACGCGATAACCGAATTCCACGTGGGCGGTTACTGATTAACCAACTGCATATACTGATGACAACACACAGCCGAAACCACTTAGTCGTAGAAAGCTGAAATTTGGCATTTCCTTGAGAAGTGTAAGGGAGCACTAAGAGAGGATTTTCCGAAATTCCTGATGGAACGGGATAAAACGTGATTACCTTATACGTTAAACACGGGCAACAGCTCGTATTCATTTAAAATTCGTAGCCCGGCCCAAGGTGATAAATCAATGTTTTGTAATGTCTTTCTGAACCAATTTACAAGTAATTAGACTTGCAGTGAACTAATTAATTACTTCTATTTCACATGACAATGAAATGTGTGCAATATTTGGCAACACTAGAAAATAATCATTTGGTTTTTAAATGTTCGATGGTGTTCCAGATACTTAATAAATTCTGTAACAGCATGCACAATAACATATTTTAGACTATATCTGTGTCTCTAGTTTCTGCAGTGTTTCCATAAGATCTACCTTCGGTATCCTATTTAATTTTCCCAGCTTATCCAGAAAATTACCAAATATACTGGTGAGTATCTGTCATTGAGGTTTTTGAAGTCAATAACTCTTTGGTTTTGGAGTTCAAGTAGTCCTAATGTGATGTGATACCTACTTAGACACATTAAAATCTGTGAAAACTGACTTTTAACGCTGTTAGATAACCTTTATGGAATGAGGGTCACGTGAGGTGCAGTCTTGGTGCAGTATATCCAATTTAGACAATTACATTCCACATTATTCGCTAAATTGGCAACACTAAGGTTCCCGAAATTTCAAATGTCACAGTTACCAGTGCCACACTTCGCTACACTACTATATGCACCTAATGACAATCTCTGATATGCGCGGGCAGCCGATACCACATACGAAAGTTGCGCCAAATTGTGTGCAGGAATACGGTTTGTCTCATTATAAACGCAAGGTCTGTTGATAAGAATGGAGAAACAAGGATAAGTGTTGTGAATGGGCTTACCCGTTGTGGTCGTCAGCGGTGTACTCGACCTTGCGCACGGAGCCATCGGGCTGCACGAGCGAGTAGTAGCCGTGCACGGCGTCGCCGTCGCGCGACTCGTGCTGCGACTTGTGGTCGCCGGTGTGCGGGTCCGACACGGAGTACTCAAAGTCGTATTTGGGGTGAGCCTTTGGGTGAAAAAGAGGAAGTGAGAGGAATGTTTGCTGAAGATATTGGGTCAGTTGTTGGTGATCATCAGATTAGATAATATGAGTGACTATATTTTAATTTTTATCAGGTTAAAGGTGCTACTACTTAATCCTCTCTGACGACACGGAATCCTCGCTACATTACCTAAATGCAAGCAGGAACTTAAATTCCTTCAACTTACATATTCATCATGTCCATCATCGTGTCCGTGGTACGCGTTAAGGCCGTCGTAGTGAGCTAGGGGCTCATCGTAGTGAGCTAGCGGCGCGGCGTAGTGAGCTAGGGGTGCGGCGTGGGCCAGCGGCGCGGCGTAGTGCGCGGGCGCCGCCAGGTGGCCGTAGGGCGCGTAGCCCTCGTCGTGGCGCACGATGCTCTGGGACGACACGGCGGGACCGTACCCGTGTCCGTACAGGCCAGCGTGCGCGGCCGCGAACATGGCGCCGAAAGCTACGAGCTGGAAGTTAATATACCGTTTTAGTACTACAATTATCACGCTAAGTGATGGGATAGGTACTCGGATAGTAAACAATGCACATTACTATTTTATAACATAAGTATAAACATGTTTTTTATACTTTGATAAAAGTACCTACCTAGCCAAATATTGTTCAATATGATGAAAAAGAAACAAATAAAAATTCAGGAGTCCGCATTATGGTTTTTAAAAAATAATTAAGAATTTACCCCTTGTATTTTTACCAACCGAGAGAAATTAATTTAAGGATGTGTGTGAAGTTCCCAATCCGCACTGGGCCCGCGTGGGGACTATAGCCCAAACCCTCTCGTGATGAGAGAAGGCCTGTGCTCAGCAGTGGGACGCAAATAGGCTGTACTAGTAGTAGTAGTAGATAGATATTGATTACTTATGTATTAAAATTCTATTGATATTTATTTCAAACCACCTATTTTTAAATAAATATCAATATAATTTTAATACATAAGTAATCAATAAAATAATTTGAATTTTGTGATGCAAATTATTAAACGGACTCACTTTGCTGAACATTTTGCTCTAGTTATTTTCAACGTCGGTTGCTGATTGATGTCAATACCAGCTGACCGTTGGTTTTTATGTTATCTTAACTCTGGGCAAGAACTAATAGTGGGGGTGCGCAGGCCTCGGCCGCGACAATAGACAAAGGTCGAGTTACAGCTATTATGGAATCGCAATATGTGTCATGGTATCTGTATCAATTTATTTTGGCCATGCGACGCTGCTGAAGCGTAGTATGACACCAGAAAAACATAATTACATCCTAATGCACAAAAACCGCCTTAGCAGCCTAGTGGTTATACTCGTACCTGCCGCCTCTCACGTGGTGGGTCCGGGATTCAAATCCGGTTCAAGCCTCTAAGTATATGCGAAATTAAAATATTGATATTACCTAAATTAATTAGTGTGTTGGTTATGTGTTTTTACCGAAGAAACTTGCAGTGACCGGAACCGTACCGTGATTAACTGTTTAGTCGAAGTAGAGGGAAACCTTGATACTTAGATAAGCTTAGAGTTCTATGAAATTGTATCTTGTATGTGATCTTGTGTAAGCTCAGGCCTCATAATCATAAACATGAAATGGTGCAAATATTTTTTTACAATTTGGATGTACAGGCCATTAATTTTGACTTATTCTTAGTCTTAATTAGGAATCTGCCTGTCAGGATGTAATAAGCTGAGTAATATTCGATTTCATGTACCTAAACATTAAAATAATTCTAATTGATGTCGAAATTACCAAAATAATAGGCATGTTGCCTGTAACTGAATAAAGGCGCAATAATAGGATGTAACGTTAGTTTCCGTCATAGAAAAGCTAAGAAATCAATTTATCTTCCTTGTTTCCAAGCAATTTAATTTTTATTTAACTTTTAAACTTATCTAAAATTCACGTGACACGATACACAACTTTGGATTGTTTTAATAGTGACGTCATCCATATTCATTACTAATATTATAAATGCGAAAGTAACTCTGTCTGTCTGTTACCTCTTCACGCTTCAACCGCTGGACCGATTGAGGTGAAATTTGGGGTCCCGGGAAAGGACACTTTTTATCCCGGAAAAACGCATAGTTCCCGCGGGAACGCTATAACCGAATTACACGCGGGCGAAGTCGCGGGCAGTAGCTAGTTGTCAATAAAGAAGTCGAGTATGGACAAACAATACATTTTCATCTATGGTTTGGATCACGTCTTCTATCTAAGCATAAACTATCATTGTTTATTTCGCCATATTTAGGTAAAATTTAATGTGACGTTTCGATACAGGCTGCTATTGGCTGCAGTTGAGGCGGGAAAGCAGTGGGGCCACTATGAAGACCAATAAAAAAAGTTTAGTTAAATATTTAGCACCGCGAAAAGAGTTTGATTAACAATTTAGACTTATGACCTCGTTACTTTTCTTCACGATCAGGCTGATTTTATGAAATAACTAAAACTTCATTATTTTCACCTCCTTGTCCAACACAAAGAAGATTTGGAAACTCTTTATTAAAAAAAAGCAAATTATCAAGTATATTTTAAACTGGTTAAAAGTACATCAGTGATTAAATTAAGATCTTGCATATTTAAAGAACGGTGTTAGCAAGCACCTTGGTTTCTTAGAGAAATTAACTTAATTAGGCCTGAAGAATGTTCCCTTAAAATTAACGCATATCAACATGAGCATCCTGTATTATGGGCCTGGTAGTGGTTTAAAGCTACAAAAAAAAATGGCAACACCCCTATTACCCTATACTTGTACCTACTCTTCATCATCATCACCATCATCATTTCAGCCGAAAGACGTCCACTGCTGGACATAGCCCTCCCCCAAGGCTTGCCACTCAGACTGGTCCTGTGCTACTTGCTCCCACTGGTTTCCCGCGACTTCCACGAGGTCCTACTTTTAATTTAAGCAAAATGTGTAATCAAGTCAAATCAAATCATTGATTTGATCAATCATTTATTCAGCAACTTGGCCAATTTGGGGCCCTTTTGTAGGTATCTTTAGCAACTCAAATAAGATTCAGTTAGCTGGAAATCGTTTCAATACTTTAATTTGGTTCTTAATGCGTGTTATCCGAGTTTGCGCAATCCCAGGAGGTGAGCGTAAATTTTGGGAGCCAACTAACTGGTAAAGGCCAGGATAAGCAAAGCACGATTGTGGAGGGCTGGAGGAAGCTATAGGGAGGTATGAGGTATGCTTGGATAGAAGCAGGTGGCGTTCTGTGGTCTCCGCCTATGCCAACGGGAAACAGGCGTGAGCTTATGTATGTATGAAGCTTATGTACAGTCGAGTTCGCCAATATATACACACTTTTGCACCTTACCACGTTGTAATAAGGTCCAAAAGTGTACACACATTAATGAACTCGACTGTACTAGTAGGCTCTCGGTTATGAAAGTGTAGTTTCATCCAAAGGAAGGCCTAAACTGCGAGCGATGTTTGGATGGCGTCGAACAAGACCTTAAAATTGTTGGTGTCAGGGATTGGAGACAAAAAGACAGTTCTGCCTTGAAAACTGTACTTACCTTACTCGCGACTGTAATGCTTTCGATAGATAGATAGTTGCTCTACTATCCGTTTGAAACCGCGGCAGGTCGCTTAAGTCGTTCATAATGGATTTTTCATTTCTCATACTCTGAAAGTTTATCATTGTTCATCTGCGTAGCGGGTTGAAAGTGATGCATGGCGACCCTAGGGTCGTAAAGTAATTGGAGGATTTGACATTCATATCTCCGTCTCTTTTAAACTCATATACAAAGTCATATGTCAAAACAGGACGAATACATGTCTCTCGCTCAGTTTCAAATTAGACAATCTTGGGGAATTGAGATTTTTTTTGGCAATATAGTTGGCAAAAAAACGGGCAAAGGAACAACGAATACAGCCAAGAAATCATTAAGTATAATATTATTTTTCATTTCTAATAAAAAAAAATAGGTATATAAAATGAGAACTTACTTAACTTGACAAATAATTCATATTTTATGACTATTCTAAATGCCTAAATATCAATATCAAGTCGGTTTATTCATATTATATTGTCTCTCGCTCAGTTTCAAACAGACAATCTTGGGGAAATAGTTTTTTTTGCTGGCAAAAAAATTCGGCAATGGAACAACGAATACAGCCAAGAAATCATTATGTACTTACTATATTATTTTCATTTCTCATAACGAAAATGGTTATATTTAATATGAAAACTTACTTAATTTCACAAATAATTTATATTCAAATGTGTTTTTCTATTTGTTATAAATAAATGTTTTATATATCCATCTATTTATCTTATCGATCTTGTCAATGATGAAATTGCATAATGCAAGGTGCAGTGCGCGCACTGAGCGCGATTCGGAACACTGCACTGCCTTAATACCCGGGCGCTCCGACTTGACATGCGCAGACGGATTTTGTCAAATGAAAAAAATGGCGGCAAACTAAACTTACTTCACAATATGTGATTAGTCTAGGGTGCCATCTATTTGGCATAATTCTTTTTGTCCGAAACTGTTTACGCATAACAGGCTTCGCATAATTTATTTACGCCGAATCTTGACTTTGCCGAATTTTTATTAAGCATAATTCTTAATTGGCCGATTGGGTGTTTACCCGAATATTGTGTTGGCATAATGTTGACTTGGCCGAATTTTATTATGCATAATATTGTTTGGCATACTAGTAATTTAGCAGAATTTCGATAGGCCGAAATATTGTCCGAATTTATGTCCGAAACAATAATTTATGTAGGGAGCGTCAAAGTTCACATAAAATTGCTAGCCATGAAATTTTGTGTTGTATAATTGTTCAACATACTTATCTTTATTACTTAGAGAGAGATGGGCAGTTCACGGTCTGCGGTAACACCAAAGTTTGGAGCAAAGCCGACTCGCATAGGTTAGGTTAGGTTATTTTTTATATAAGTAAGCGAAATTACGAATTAGTATAAAAATCCCCCCCCCCCATATTTAGATAATCATCGATGTTATAGGTACTCATTTAATTAAATCGGCGAAAATAAAGGTATGCGAAAGTAGTTTTCGGCGTAACGAATTTCGGCGAAAGTAATTTTCTGCCTAAACAATATTCGGAATTCGAAAATTATGCGTGAAAACCATTCGGCGTAAATACATTATGCGTAATAAACTTCGAGGAAAAATCGTTATGCGAGATTCGTTTCGGCGTAAACACTATTATGCCTATACTGATTATGCAAAATCGAATTCTGCCAAAAAAAAATATGCGTAAACAAGGGGAACCGATTAGTCTAATGTGTGTTGTGAACTAAATATAGTTACATATATTAGAGCAAATGTGACTATTTATAATGTTCGAGAAATGAAATGAACTGTACAGCTATGGAAAATGTGATACCGCAGATTTAGAATATGTATTTTCTTAGTAGGTAAGTAGCGCACATTATTTTCTTTACTTTCCTCATATTCGAAACGAAAAGTAGAGTGTTTACGCTCGGGTGAAAGGAACCCATTTATTTCTGACTCGTACTATTTAGCGCTCTCACTACCGTTCGAGCGCCAAACTGACTCGTCAGAAATGGGTGCCTTTCAGCCCTCGGTTAACAATCTACTATACACAAATTAAGCAATTAAACATTTTTATTTATCAATTTGAATTAACCACTGAGCTTCTCGGTGAAGGAAAACATCGCGAGGAAACCTTCATGCATCTGCGAAGTTATTCAAAGATGTGTGCGAAGTCCCCAAACCGCACTGGGTCCGCGTGGGGACTATAGCCCAAACCCTCTCGTGATGAGAGGAGGCCTGTGCCTAGCAGTGGGACGCAAATAGGCTGTAGTAGTAAACATTTTTGAAGCTACAAGACTTATATCCTTCTGTCCAGATTTGTTCAATCAAATTTTCCACATAATGTGATATGTATTTAAGTACTATTGTATCAATTACGTATTGAACTTGAACTGTATGCAGGTACTGTAAATTTGGACGCAGACTCTTTTCATTCTGGAGGTCAATTCATTTAAGTTTCAAGAATAACAATACATAAAATTGTATCTTTAAGGTTAAAACTTTAAAGTACTCAATTGTTTGAACAAATGTACGGATACTCATTTAGGTTTTTTATAAAAAGTAAATCGGTATTTCAATTTTATGTGGTCTGATATTATTTGCACTAGTCACTAAAATCAGCTTTTTAAATTTTATCTACCTCAAATTAGGCTGCAACTATATTTTTATATTTTGGCTGATTCTTTGTTAGCGCCTGTCACTGTTTAGGCCTTTAACTCTAATTAAATAAATGCATGTTAGTAGCTTTAGTCACCAATCCTCTGCGCTAACTGAATTTCAATTTGCAGACATACTGAACTCTCCTAGCGGGTTCGTGGTACTTGAAAGTATTTATCCGATAGGGTTAAAATAATAGTACTTTTCTCAAACATGCTCGGAAATGTTCGTGTTACTTCCAAAAAAAGAAGTCGCGAGGCTGTCCATTGCCGGCCTTGGCAAGCAAAAACATTATTGTCGTGTGTGTGTTTTTTTTAATTCGCTTGCTATTTGAGACACCTCTGTAGAGAAACTGACAAATTCATGGAGGTAATAAGTACAACTTCCATGGCCAAATCATCCACGATCATGGAAGTAGTAAATACTGATGTGGGGTAAGTGCGCCTAACTTTATTTCGCCCCTATGCCTTGTAAACAGCCAACTACTAGTTGAGTAATATTTATAGGTTTCGATATATTTATGTTAGGCGCACTTACCCCATCCTGGCGCACTTGCCCCGAAACTGACAAATCCATGGAGGTAATAAGTACAACTTCCATGGCCAAATCATCCACGATCATGGAAGTAGTAAATACTTATGTGGGGTAAGTGCGCCTAAATTTATTTCGCCCCTATGCCTTGTAAACGGCCAACTACTAGTTGAGTAATATTTATAGGTTTCGATATATTTATGTTAGGCGCACTTACCCCATCCTGGCGCACTTGCCCCGACTGACCTTACGTATTTCCGAGCATGTTTGAGAAAAAAAATAGTTATTCATCAATAAAATAAAAATAAATCATAAAAATAGTTATCAGCTCTTTACATAACAGGCCTTCGGTTTAAACATTGCGTGAAAATATCCAGCCGTAAAAAACGCGTATCGTCCAATAACATTATTAAGTAATACGGTACAGGAGACCTTGTGAAGTTGTGATCGGGAAATAAAAAATAAATAAATATCTTGGGACATTTCACACATATTGACCTAGCTCCAAACTAAGCAAAGCTTGTATTATGGGTGCTAGACAACGATATAAATACTTATATAGAGAAATACATACATAATATAACAAACAAACAAACATCCATGACTCGAGTACAAACATTCGTGCTCATCACACAAAGTTTGCCCTGAGCGGGTTTCGAACCCGCGACCATCGGAACAGAAGGCAGGGGTCACTACCAACTGGACCAATCCGGTCGTCAAAATCTATGTGAAGCTTGAAATTTACTTTTGAAGTTTGTGCAATTTTGTCTTCTCTTTAGACTTAGAGAGAAAGTTATTATTATTATTTCCTTTATTAAACTATTTTCTTCTTCTTATTATTATTTTTATACCAATGGTATAGGCAAACGAGCGCACAGCCCACCTGATGGTAAGTGGTCACTATGGCTCATGGACACCGAAATCCCATGATCCCCCATTAAGAAACCATAAGATATCGAATGCGTAGCCTACTCTGAGGCTAAAGATGGAATGCCACGAAATTTCGTATTGAATTAATTTTTTGGTCCGAAATCTCTTCCAAAGTATTTTCATAGTATCTGAACCTACTTTTCTATCGGTAAATATTTTCACAATAGGTATCGGGAGAAAAAAAAAATAACGGCTGTGATGTGTACTTTTTCAAAAGTACTCAACAGCAATGAAAACGGAGCACTTTGTATGGAAAATCCTATATACATATACTTTTCTTTGCTGTTGAGTGTAGTTGCCTACGTGTCCTCATGTCCTGGCATCTTAAAGCTAAGTTCGCAGCACCGATCAAGTACAGTTTCGAATGCATTCCTACTAATACAAACAAGAAAAATAAAATCCTATCTATTCTGAATTTGAAATGGTCTTGATCATGGTTCTCTGAAGTTCTTTTTTCCAGACTTTGTTTTTCCCTCTACAAAATAATTAATTTCGATTCGTAGCGGATTTTATTTTTGACAACAAATTATCGAAATAGTAGGTACCTAATGATATAAATGTAACTTGCTAACATTGTATCGTCAATTTGACTTGGTTTAATTACAAAAAAAATATCATTGATTCACACTTTATTTACAGCTCTCTCACATTCACATCTCGTATGTACAAAAACATATAAATAGTCGTCTTATCATTAAGAAGTCGCAAACATCCTTGATTTAGTAATGATGGTAGTCATGGGCGGGGGCAGCGTGGATGGTGGGCGCTGAGTTGTGGACCACAGCGTTGAAACTGAAAATAAAATAAAAAATCCCAAATGTGAATCAAATCTCTAAATTTTGTAATAGGTTGGTATATATGCATTTTCTGGTTCTCTCCTTTATTACATTTTATAATATACATTTCCTTGATATTTTCGGTTTACGTCACAGTGTTTTCTTATAGATTTTCAGTGACTTATGATCTTAAGTAATTCCTGCAGCGATCCCGCCATCAGAACGATATCGTCTCCGCAAACCGGAGGTAAGGGATGTAGGTACTCGTCATTGATGTTTATGCCACGTCCAGTCCAGTCCAATGCGTTATTGAACAGTCTCGGGGATATACATCCCCCTGTCTCACCCTCACCCCTCTACGCAATTGGATAGCCTCTGACTGTTGATCTTCGCGAGAACTGAGGATAATCGTTGTAGTGTAGATTGGATGCGGAATGCCTTGAACTAAGCGCATTGGCGTACGTTGGGTGAGGCCCACGTCCACCAATAAACTGCTGCAGGCTGTTGTTGTTGATGATGATGATGATGATGATGATGATGATGATGATCTTAAGTAAATATCGAATCTTGCCAAGAACGCAGAGTAGTTGCAGAGTAAAGATTGTCGGGGGACATAAGGCTAATCTTTTCTATAGCAAGCTTGAAGATAAAAGGGTTGTGCTTACCCGTTGTGATCGTCAGCGGTGTACTCGACCTTGCGCACGGAGCCATCGGGCTGCACGAGCGAGTAGTAGCCGTGCACGGCGTCGCCGTCGCGCGACTCGTGCTGCGACTTGTGGTCGCCGGTGTGCGGGTCCGCCACGGAGTATGCGAAGTCGTATTTGGGGTGCGCCTGGATAATCGAGAGCAAATTTCAAGTAACTCAGTCAAAGCTCAAGTATTAAGACTATACACAGTAGATAATTAGACACTTTTTTAGAGGCGCCACCAATGTGGAGGGAAAAAAGGGGCTCCCTTAAATATTTAATTTATTCAGATTTTTAGTATTTGTTGTTATGCAACAGAGATACATCATCTGTGAAAGTTTCAACCAACTATCACTCAGTTCATGAGATACAGCCTGGTGACAAACGAACAGACAGACGGACAGCGGAGTCTTAGTAATAGGGTCCCGTTTTACCTTTTGGGTACGGAACCCTAAAAAACTATAGTATACATAGTCATAATTTCGCCAACTTACATATTCATCATGACCATCATAATGGGCAGCAGGGGCAGCGTAATGGGCGACGGGAGCAGCGTAGTGAGCGATGGGAGCGGCGTGGACGACGGGGGCAGCGTAGTGAGCTTCAGCGGCGTAGTGAGCCGGGGCGGCGTAGTGAGCCGGGGCGGCGTAATGAGCCGGGGCGGCGTAGTGAGCCGGGGCGTAGTGGCCCTCGTCGTGGCGGACGATGCTCTGCGACGACACGGCGTGGCCGAGGTGGCCCGCACTGGCTGCGGCCAGGATAGCGCCGAATGCTACGATCTGGAAGTTGGCGAGTTCAGTTTGAGGTATTATGTGAAACAAGGATGTAATGTAAGCAATTAATACTTTGTTTATGATTATAGTTTCTCATAGTCTGTAAAAGTATTATTTCAATACTTCATACAAACTTTGAATTTATTCTATGAACTACGAACTTACTTTGCTGAACATTTTGGGTGTGTTGTTTAACAATCGTTTATTGATTGATGTCAACGGACCGCGGAATGGTTTTATAGATCGCGGCACGCATGCGGCGGTGGGGCGGAGAAATGCGTGCGCACCTTGACTCTGCAGCTTTGACATGACGCCAAGGTCGCAGTTCCGATACAAATGTGCCGCCGTTAATCATTGTGTCCGGTTCGGTTTTCAGTAAGGCTGACGTTATCTCACTAATTAACTTACCTTTGTTATATTTTTTGCTTTGTTATTTGAAGGTGTATCTGAATTTATTGTCGAAAAGGATACTGTGCAAATTTGTATGGGAAATGGTCTATGAAGCAATAACGACACTGTTGTGATATTTACGTTGGGATACCTCACATACACCCTTGTGCCAAGGAGCATGACCAGGCAGTTTTGAGAAAAATAATACTTAGAATGCTTGTTTCTCATACATTTTATGTTTGAGACTGAAATAAATATTAGAGTATTGTTTTTCTCAAAATTACCATCATATAACAGATAATGATAAACTACAGGGGCTATATTCAAAGTCTAATAGGGATCTCCCTGGTCCCTATAGGATAGCTCAAACGTCAAGTTGAACTTTAAATCTAGCTGCTTATAGGGAACAGGGAGATGCCTATTTTAAGACTTCGAATATAGCCCCAGTTTATCATTGTCTGTTAATTAATGTAGTACCTAATCACTACGTTTTTCGTCTCATTACACTTTGACTTCATGATATTTTTATGTTCCAAGATTTGTATTTATGTAGTTCTCGGTATGGCTCAAGTCCGTGAAAAATTAACATAATTTAATACGACCTTGTCTTATCAGAGCACATCCGTAAATAATATTGCTTAAAACTGTTTCACCAGATACTTTTATGCGTAAGTTGTAACATTCTTGTACGAGTAGTTATTTATGAGGTTACTAATTTAAATTTTAGAGCTTACTAGCTTCTGCCCGCGACTTCGCCCGCGTGGAATTCGGTTATCGCGTTCCCGCGGGAACTATACGTTTTTCCAGGATAAAAAGTAGCCTATGTGTTATTCTGATCTATAAGCTACATTACTGTAAAGTTTCATTAAAATCCGTTTAGTAGTTTTTGCGTGAAAGAGGAACAAACATCCATCCATACATCCATCCAAACAAACTTTCGCCTTTATAATATTAGTAAGGATAAGTAGTTTAGGCTAACATTAAATACTACTACAGCTTATTCGCGTTCCACTGCTGGGCACAGGCCTCCTCTCATCACGAGAGGGTTTGGACTATAGTCCCCACGCGGGCCCAGTGCGGATTGGGGACTTCACACACATCTTTGAATTACTTCGCAGATGCGTGCAGGTTTCCTCACGATGTTTTCCTTCACCGAAAATCTCACTGGTAAATTCTAATTGAATTTCGCACATAAGTAAACTTAGAGATGCGAGCCGGAATCGAACCCCCGACTCTCTGCATGAGAGTCTAGGTCGAACCACTAGGCCACCACGGCTTCAACATTAAATAGCTTGCTAAAAATTTGAATCAAAAGCCGGAAACGTGACAATGACACGAGTGCTTTTTTAGTGAAATTTAGCTCTCAAATTTTTTATCGCTATCAATCTTTATTAGGTACATTAATAGAAATGTAAAGAGGTTTGACAAGACATTGATCGATCCCCTAACATACTATTCATAGTGCCTATATGTTGTTATGATATTGAAATATTTTTCGTTTTTTAACCTTCTTATAATTTTGACGTTATTATAGCTACTGGGTTAGAAAACTTAAAAAAAAATCACTAATACTTCTTTCTATCAAAATGATGTAGTAGATGACTTGATTTTAATAAACGCAAGATAAGATTGGTGTTACATGTTTTAATTCAGTTACTCATATACATTTTTCATTTCATATTTTATTAAAATCTGAATCAGAATTGTTGAACAAAATAAAGGTTTACTTTGAGACTAGACGGTAAGTATTCTGAAAATCCAAGATGAAATAGTACTGTTAACAGGGCTTATTTAAAATAATATATGTAAGAGGTGAAGCCGTTGGTGTAACACTCTTGATGGCAGCCTGTAAGCACTTAATGACATCACTGTATGATACAAGGCCATTTAGTTCACCGGGTTTTACTTCAGGGCTTTGCGTTTCTACCTTTTTTACTTCACCGTGTACTTCATTATAATTTTCTGGTTCTTTTGGAATCTTTTGTATAGGCTCAACTTTTGCTACATTCTCAGATTCTCCTTGCGATTCATGGCTTTCTGGCTCTGGTTTCCCCTCCGGCTTGCCATGGGAAGCTACCTCGCCGTGTACTTTTTCATCTTCTTTCTTTGGGTTTACATGTTCGGCAGAACCCTTCGTTTTGACTTGATCTTCAGATTTAGCAGGTTTTTTGGGCTTAGGTTCTTGTTCGAGAGTTTCCTCATTTTTGGACTGTGCGGGTTCCTTGTGACCTTCATGACTCTCTTCTGGGTGAATTTCTGGTCCGAAATCATGTGATTCTCCTTCTAATGACTCTTTCAAAGGCTCCTTTTTGACTTCCTGACATGGTGGTATTGATTTACCTTCAGTACCAGTGTTTAGTGCATATTTAGGTAAGAAATTCTTGACGACTGCATTGAACCTGTACGTAAAATAATGATGGTGTAAACAGAGAAACATAAATTTGATAAAATACTTATTTAATGCTAACATACCCTTTTAGGTCATCGGCAGTGTATTGCACTTCTCTTACATATCCATCAGGCTGGACGAGAGAGTATTGTCCACGGATTACGCCATTGTCACTCAACTCTTTCTGAGCTTTTTGATCCCCAGTATCTTCATCATATACCACGTACGAATACTCGTAGCTTCCAGCGGCCTGCAATAGGCATTTTTATCATCATTTATGCATTACGTTATAAGTATATTTAAAAGCACATATTAAAATATTGCAACAACTTACATCGTTAGTGGGTGCTACCACTATAGGAACGCTGATCGGTGACTTGTACGGCACAAAGTTAGCACTGTTCGTTGCTACAGGGGCTAACGCAGCTATTCGTTGACTGGGAACAACACATGGGGAGACACACGGTGGCAACACATTTGACATCAGGGAGGAAGCAGCCAGCGGAGCGAGCTCTGCGCCAGTAAGGGCTGCCGGCCCGTAAAGCGATGCCAGACTCGGACCACTTTGCACGTACACATTCGAATATGACGGCGCACCTGCGACCATCTTTATCCATAAAAGACCAAGCACTAGCGTCGCGCCGAGCCCCTGAAATGAAAATAATTTATTCAGAAAAATATTTTCGTTTTACAGCTGCTTGAACAACAATACTCACTTTAAAAATCATCTTTCCAGCTGATCGGTGGACGACTACTGACATTTTTCTGAAAGTGTCTCTTCTTATAAAAGGTGCTTTGTTTGTCTTAAAATATGCTGTTCGGTAATACCGAAACAAACCATCAATGTCATTACTAGATGAATAGAAATGAACAATTAAAATGTTAATGAAGATTTTAACACTAGCTACGCTGTCTCATCTCCTGTATTCAGAGCACGAGACTTACTATTGGCTGGTAATAAGGCGTGACATTTAGCTTTGTCTTAGATTGTCTAGTGTTGAAATGTAACCGGGAACAAGTGCAGGTTTATATCTATCCCGAGACCCGTGTTGGTTTTTGTGACGAAGAGGCTCCAGTGTTAACTGCAATTTAGTACACAGTCATGTTTTTTGTTATTACCCATCTGGCTTTACAAAGTACGTAAACACTTGCGCCTTTCTAAAATAGTAGAGCAGTAAATTCGACTCGATAATTTTACTAATAAAATCAAGGAGAAAACTTTAGTTTGAATTTGAATGGTTATTCATCAGTTAATAATCCAAGAATAAGATTCTCAATAATGGTGAACATAGTTCAGTATGACGAAAGGTTCCATGTAGAGAATCTGCAATGCAATCCCATCAGTCGGAAGGACGCCTAACACAAAATTGTGGTAGTTTGTACTCGTCGTTACTAGCACAGGTTACTAGGTATGTCTATAGAGTTAGTAGTAGTTACATATCATTGGGAATACGGTTGTCATGTTTTAATTTAAATGAATTTTCCGATGTTCCAACATCAATTGTAAAAACTGATTGAATTGAGATTGTGTCGTTAATGGTGGCACCTAGTACAACAAGGTAGGTAGGTTTTTTTTGTAGGATTTGAGAAATAACCACTACAATTCATTAGATCGAGACAATTTTCCAATTAGCGAAGATGAAAACGAATTTATACATTTTGCGCAACACCTACTCATGGTGTATTTACTGATCGTATTGTGCCAGGCGCTGCATTAAATGACTATCTGCCAAAATCTTTCTATCTATTTTTTTTTAATTACTTAATTACTTTATTTAATTTCAATTGGTTTAGGTAGGTTGTCAAGAACAAATTTAAAGAAAAATAGTATTGTATAAGTACAATCGGTTTTGGCTTAAATCATCTTAAAGTAGCCCTCGGTTTATAATACGAATTATAATAGTCACTGGCCCTATTCTATGGAATTATTTATGATACATTAAACACAACGACAACTTTATTTCTTGTGGTCTCGACTCACTATAGGTATGCAATTTTTTTTTTCTCAAAAATAGCCTGAGGTTTCAAGTTGAAAGTTAATTTTTGTAAATGCTTACTAATAGCGTATGTTGCTCCCATTGGCCGCCGAAGCGGTTCCATACATTCTCATACAACAACTGAGGGGACTTTTGGGATGGTAGGTCTGTCCGGGTTGGTGGCTCTCACCTCTGAGTTTACTTATGTGCAAAAAGAAGTTGAATTTGCCACTGATGCATGCATGTATTTGCGAAGAAATTAAAGAGTGTGTGTGAAGACTGTGAAGTCCCCAATACACACTGGGCCTGCGTGGAGCCCGAACTCTCTTGTGATGAGAGGAGGTCACCAGTGCGACCTAAATAAGCGGTTGTGGTAAGAGTAACGTTAAATACATTAACTAAATTGGGAACAAAATCAATTTATAATAAAAAAAAGTTTATATCTCAAGCCAACTGCCTCCAAGCACGTCAGAATCTTGGACATCCCATACAAAGGCATTCAATGAAGTTACAGTGCGCGCTGTCGGAGAGTTGACGGCACGCCACCTGTGCAGTCCGCCATGGGCCGACTTTTTTTAAATTAAAATACTTAGCCATGGAGTATAACATTGTTGCCTCTATACCACAAAACGCCACTTGCTTCTATTGAAGCATTCCTCTCTGGATTCCTCCACATTCATCCTTTATCTTCATGCAAGCTCGTCTATTCTATAATTAGAGTGACATGAGTAAAAAAAGCCAAGTGAAAATAATATTTACGGGAAAGACATATTATGTCTTTCCCGTAAACTCCTATATTCTAAACTTTGTGCAAATCGTTACACCCAATTCTGAGAACGATTCAGATCGATTGCATAATAAGTGCCTATAAATGTTCGCTTAAAGTATAGTAGTTTATGTTTCTAAAGATTTGAGCCGTTTTCGTTTCATTATGCTTCGATAGTTACGTATCGTAAACGCGTGATAGTTCCGCGGACGCGTCTAGGAAATTTACGACTAGTTTAGCAGTTGATAATGTTCGCTTTCTAAGTACAGAACAGACATGTTCCTTCCTTTTATGTAGACGCTTATCATTTCTCGCTAACCAAATATAATTTATGAAGTATATGTTTTATAAATTATGGTTTATTTTAATATTATAATCGCGCTTCTATTAAAACTCCATGATCATATATGGATATGAATATGAAAGGAAAACTAACAGATATCTAAATTGAAATTGAAATTGAAATTCTTTATTTATCTAAATATATATTTTAATAAATGCTTCCCAAAGAAGGGCGAGATAAAAAAGAGAGTAAGGTTAATAACTCTATAATCTTATTTATCACATCCTTATTCATGGTCCATGTCCCATGGGATTCATGGTAAACTGGCAAAAAAACAGTTTAATGAGCAATCAATCAATATTAGGGCTAAGCAAAACGTTGCGACGATATTTTCAACTGTATACAGAATGAGCTATCGATTCTAAGCATGTTTTTTTAGGTTTTAATTATTTTTCGAGTTAGTAAAAATAATAATTTTGTATGGCTTAGTATGGGATTAATGGTGTGAGCGATACCTGAATCGCATACAATTTTTATTTACCAACTCGGAAAAAATTTAAATCATAAAAAGCATGCTTAGAATCGATAGCTGATTATTTTGTGGGTAAAATATCGTCACACACAACAACGTTTTGCTTGACCCCGTATACATTGGAGGCCTAGAGGAGCTGGCGTGACTTGGCTTTTTTTACTCATGTCATTCTATTTATAGAATAGACGAGCTTGCATGAAGATAAAGGATGAATATGGAGGAATCCAGAGAGGAATGCTTCGATACAAGCAAGTGGCGTTTTGTGGTAGAGACGCCTACGTAAAACAGGCGTCACTTTTTAATGTACAAACATATATTCTCAAGTATATACTTCTTTAATGATTATAGATAGAAGATAATTCGTAAAATATTTAATAAATAAATTTGTCAATTTTACCTTACTACCATTAATGCCCCAGATTTTGCTGTCCAATTCGTATAATCAAAAAAGAAAAAAAAGAAGGTAAATCTCGTTTTTCAAATAGTTTATTTTCGCCGCAGTCTTATAACAATTAAAGTCGTCGACTAAAGACTATCTTAATAAGTATTAAAGGTAAGTATAATATCACATGGGGAGCACTGGCTAGGAAGTATCGCCGCTCAGTGGTGGTACTCGTGAAGGGCGGGCGCTGTGTTGTGCACGACGGCGTTGAAACTGTGAATTGAAAATCGCATTAGCTTAGCATGGTAAGTACATGTACACATTGACAGTTTATAATATTTTAGAAAAACAAGCTCTACAATTTCTCAAGTTCAGTGTGCAAGTCAATAATGTCTGGATTCATAGACTGACAATCTCCTCACATTACGGCGTACGTACATCAGAAAAGCTCTGTATGTGATGTAAATTATGTCGGAAAAACCTAAAATGGTTTATGTTACATAATTACAATAAATTCAAGTTTATTTTGAAAAAAAAAACACCCAAGAGGCGCTGCGTGGGCGCTGCAAGTGTTTATACAGGCTACCTAGGTAGCGACATCTATTATCGAATTTAACACTTATTTCGGGCGTACGCTGATTTGTATGAAGGTTGTCATTTTAGGTTTACTTTTTCGGTGATTCTATCAATAGGTTCTTACCCATTGTGGTCGTCCGCGGTGTAGGTAACCTTGCGGAAGGAGCCATCGGGCTGCAGCAGGGAGTACTCTCCCTTCACCACATCGCCGTCTCTCTCCTCATGCTGGGTCTTGTGATCTCCGGTGTGAGGGTCCGACACCGAGTAAGAGTAGTCATATTTAGGATGGGCCTGTAACCAATGTAAATATAGCTATAGTATTGGTGTCAATCCTAAGTTCATTGGAACGCCAATGGAATGTCAACTCTATAGGTCAAACCTTACTGCAAATGCACTTAACATTTAGGGTCGTGATAGTTGCACTGCACATTTGTCTGTGAACTGATCTTTACATTGACCTACATGCACGGTGTGTTTTCGTAAAACTGTAATACTTTATGACAATTTCAACAAAAACAAAGTGGAAATTGGACTCGCTCCGTCGGCTATGATGACAGATGCCCATTTATCACGTTGAATTACTTTGATTTCGCAAGTGCGTTCACATGTGATTGCCGGCCGTCAGGTGCATTAGCTGACATTGTCTTTAAGTGGAGGCGACTATTGTTGTATAATCTGCGCTACAATTACATGATCGGTTTTACAGCTTAAGTGGTCGCCATTGTTTCAAATCAGATAAGTCCCCTGTCTGCGCGAGTTAAATGAAAAGTCCGCGGCATTGCAGATTAGTCGTAAAGTTAAACTGTCAAATCGTGAGAGCTTGTGCGCAATTGCGGGAGTATTTAGGTCAGCATCGGCCGACAATGATTCCACATCTGCCATTAGAACAAGCGTGAGAGCACGCGCCGGTAATGCAAACAACGGTCCATTTTCCCTTGTATCATGACAGTCATTACGTCCCCGAGGCTCGTGATTTGTGGGCGCCGGTGTCGCAAGCGCCCTGGGAACGCTCCGTTATCGGCCCTACAGTCACGACCGGGATATACTGAGCTATGCAAAAGTGTTATGTAATCCACTTTATATCATGTCATTACCCGCGGCGCTCGATTTATGACAACACCGTAAAGACTAGCGACAACGGACCGAACCATGAATTATCTTTGAGTTACATCGTCCGTTAATTCCCGCAACGTGGGATATTATGCCGTTACTTCATAGCGCTCTAGTACATAATAGTATAGTTCACAATTGCAAGCACTATAAAATAAAGCTTGAGTCGTGAATCCATACATTGTACGTGAAAAGAAAATGGAATTCTCACGCTCGATACTTGAAGTTTTCCTTCCAGGAAGCAACTTTTTTTTTCAGGTTGTGTAGTAGGTACTCCTTTTAATTGGAAAACGTCCGTGACGTAAGTTTGACGGGCGGCCGGGGCGCCGACTCCCGGAAGCGCCGATTGTGTTGAATCGGGCATACAACACGCTCAGTTTATGCAAGCCATCAATTAGCTTGTTACTATGTATTACGCCACTGCGCGGGTAACAGAGGCCTAGGGAAACAAAACCAGCTTTATCGCTCGGTGTTTACTTCTAGCGTAACTATTTTAATTAAGAGAAAATTGGTCGTAATTTTGCGTTATATTATGTAGAAGGTTTCTGGCCACTACTTCGCCCCAGCGTGGCATTAGGTTATCGCGTTCTCGCGGGAACTAAGCGTTTTTTCGGGAGAAAATGTAATCCATTTCCCGGGACACCAATTATCTCCATACCAAATTTCATTCAAATCGGTCCAGCGGTTGAAGCGTGAAGAGGTAACAGACAGACAGATAGACAGACAGAGTTACTTTCACATTTATAATATTAACTAGCTTCTGTCCGCGACTTCGCCCGCGTGGAATTCGGTTATCGCGCTCCCGCAGGATCTATGCGTTATTCTGGGATAAAAAGTAGCCTATGTCCTTTCCCGGGACCCCAACTATCTCCATGCCAAATTTCATCTCAATCGGTCCAGCGGTTGAAGCGTGAAGAGGTAAAGTTCAGACAGACAGAGTTACTTTCGCATTCATAATATTAAATATGGATTAATATGAATAATATGAACATGGATGTATGGATTAATATATGGATTTCGCTACCGTCGTTGTACTTGTGTGTTTTGTGTGTAATGATGAACCAATTATGTGTTGTAATGGTAACGAGCTTCGCGACGGTTGCGCCTGCGCCGTGCTCTCGTTGCGCGTAACGGCCACAATGTTCATTAGTTGAAGGTTAATGTGCGCGATGAACTCAAATGAAACAACAGTATTAAGCATCGCGAAATTTGAAAATCTGCTCAAAAAATTACTACTACTACTACAGCCTGTTTGCGTCCCACTGCTGGGCACAGGACTACTCTCATCACGAGAGGGTTTGGTCTATAGTCCCCACTCGGGCCCAGTGCGGAATTTCGTGTAGAAAAGCAATATTCATTTCCTTTTTTTTATATGTAGATAGAAAAATATTATTTTGTGGACACAACAAACAAATCAATATGAAATAACTGAACTGAATTAAAAAGTAGTTTTAAGGTCACATTTTGTGAATTGCATAGTTTTATGACTCTTGAATGTAATTTCAACACCGCGATGCCGCTTTGAATAAACCCAACTGCTTTGTTATTTATTTAAGGTGAGTAGTGAGGCAAAAATGCAAAATCGAGGTGTTTTTGTAACCATTTTTCTATAATTGTAACAAGTAGTCATCTGCAAAGTTTACGAATATGGAACACAAATATAGTCAATTAGTGTTTCTGGTATTTTATATCGTCTTATATGTAATGATTTGTACTATGGATGTCATTTAAGAAATCCTTAATCCTCCTATATGTAACCATTTATTTCCGCTTAGGAAAAAATCTGCGTTGCCAAATTTTTTGCAAGTACTTTTCAGAATTTTATCTAGGGCTTGACCTTCTTAACTTTTATGATAAATAGCTTTTAGACGAAAAACCTATGTCTTACTTAGTGTATAATCACAAGTATCACAACACACATTTGCTGCGCTTGTTAACGTAGGCGCTTTGTTGAATTATGCGGCGTTTTTAATATTTTTAAATATTTTTATTTATTAATTTAAAAATATCTAAACTATCATGATTACTAAAGCTAGAAGTAGAAAAGATCGTTTCAAAAATTTGACTTTTATATTGGATTTGAAGTCGTGTTATTTTTCTATAACTTCATTGCATTATACAGAAAGTTGTGGATGTGAACAAGGCGACGTTGCGAGTTTCGGCACTCGTGTTGTTTACCTCGCGGTCGCGCGCGCTGTTGCCAGCTTGGTAGGTATCCCGAACTCAACCAGAAAAGTAGGGTCGCTTCGCCTGTTTGCGTCCACTTAGTGGAGTTGCAAGTTTGAAGGTGAAAATAAAAATGTTCTAATTGAAATTTTGATTATAAAAGGAACGTAATGTATTGATTATATAGTCCTTTTCAATATAACTTATAGTTTTGGTCGAAACATCTGGTGGTTTTCAAAAAAACGACACAAATAGGCATATTAGGCGATTTACCAAGTTTGCGTCCACTTAATCCAGATTGCGTCCAGGTGGACGATGGCCCAATTCACGTCCACCAACTTAGAAAAGGAATCTGAATTGATGTTTTTATAGATAACTAGCTTTTCCCCGCAACTTCGTATGCGCAGAAATATTAAAATGAAAGATCCCGTTTTTTCCCGTTCCCGTGGGAATTTCGGGAAATTCTCTCTTAGCGCTCCCATACGTTCCCTAAGGAACCTGCATGCCAAATTTCAGCCCGATCCGTCCAGTGGTTTGGGCTGTGCGTTGATAGATCACTATGTCAGTCAGTCACCTTTGAGTTTTATACACGGTGGGTCAGAAAATATGGCAAATAATTAACCCACCATATCGGCTATCGATTCTAAGTATATTGTATAGGTCTTAATTTTTTTTTCGAGTTGTTAAAAAAAAATGTATATGGGATTGGTTGTGTGAGCGACGCCTGAATCCTATACAAAATATGTTTACCTATACAATATACTTAGAATCGATAGCCGATACTATGGGTTAATTAGGTATTTGCCATATTTTCTGACCCACCATGTATATTTAGATGTACAGAATATATGTTTAGATTGTACAGAATGATCGGATTTTAACAATGACTTTATTCAAGAATATTTGACATTAAAAAATCATGATTATAATTAATAAAACCATGAAGATTTTTTTTCCAGACAGGCCAGTTTTCCTGCTGTTTGAACTTTATAATGTATGTAGTCATTAATCGGGGTTTTACCCTACATACGCATAATGCCTAATTGCATTGCATATTCTTAAACTACGACTGATACGAAAAAACATTAAAAATATCTAAATATCACTAGTACCATGTTCAGCATGTAAATTAATTAAAAAAGTATTCAATTCATAAAAAAAATATACAAAAAGATATTTTAAGCGGTGATTTGGACCCGCGCAAGAGGGCGCTCTCATGTACGTCATGATGAATTTGGACCGCTGGGCCACGGTAGACTTAAGACAGCGGGCGAAATTAACCATTGGTATCGTTGTAATTTACGTTAGCGTATTTGGCGCGGTTATTATTGAGAGGATCGAGCTCGAACGCCCAAGGTCATCGACGGCTACAGGCGCCTTAAATGATTACCATAGACAATTAAATAACAAAATACATAAATGAACAAAAGATGAAGGACAAGTTAAGATTATGATACTGACAGATAATTCAGATAAGGCCGCTGCTTAACTCATAGCTAAATAACTTAACCTTAAAGTGGGCCAATAATGATAATAATTATAAATAACATAATATCGTCTACATAGTGATTTCCAAAGACGACCGTCAGTTTATTTTAAAAAAAGACATAGAAAGAAAGAGAAAGTTATTAGAGTGCATGGTTATCAGTTTACTTAAGAAGGAGAAGATAATTCAAGTTGTCTGCTAATAGGGTTTTCTTAGATTGGCATAGAGAACTTATCATCTTAAACTAAATACCTGTTTTGTAAGCAGATATTTAGTTCAGTTTGCCTATGTTTTTTTTTATATTGGGTTCAGCAGAAAATCAGCGCTGCGGTTCCGTACCACATATCGCTGACCTGGCAGCCCTTTGGGCGACATGTTCAATAATTGTTTTATTATTTTTTCATCTCTCTCTAAGTCTGTGTTTTGTTTTGTAATTTTCTTGATTTTGTAACTGTATCATTTTAGCCGATTAAACGTTTCTTTTATTTTCTGCATCAGTCTTTCCTTCTCAGGCATCGCTTACATGATAGTCGACGTGCTCCTCGTGTCCGTAGTGCGCGACCGGCGCGTAAGCAGCCGTCTCGTGGCCGTACTCCTCGCCGTAGTGGCCCAGCTGGATCACGCCAGCAGCTGCCAACGCGACCACGGACAGGATAACTGCGGCCTGCAAGAAAACACGGGTTACATCAGGACTACTTAAACTGTCTACTACTTGGAGAGATTTTAAAAAGTTATCCTGGATTGTTTTGTAAATGGGAGTATTTTTAGGCTGTCAAATTGGCTCCAACAACCGATTCTTCATGAGGTAGAAAACTAGTTTAGTAGTCATTTATATTTTTATGTGCTTTAGCTCGAGGGATGTAGCGCAGCTCCAGTGCACGGGGGTGAGTGCGTATCCAATCCTTTCACTTTGTGAATCACGGGCACTTACTTTGGCGATCATTCTGCGATAGAATAAGGTTTGCTTCGTCTGAACGACCACACACGACTGGTGCTGAAGAGCGTCGGCGTCGACTTTTATATTAGTTTTGCCGGCGAGATGCGACGCAGTGTGCGTTGTCTACGCAAGAATACGGTAGTTTGATAATGATAAAGCAATTACGTAAAATAACGCAGCGTGGTTCAAGGTGACAGAATGTGTGATGTCATAAATTAGAAAAATGGAGTAGTTTTGCTTAAGAGCAAATCTCAAGTTGAGAAGGTAGAAACTATGTTTGCAAACGTATCCATTATTTGGAATGGAAACAGAGTCATCAGTGCCTAGAATTTGGTTCTTATGCCAGATGACGTTAACTCAACTGTCGAAAACTCCTACTTTTTTATGGAATTTGACCACAAGCGTACCTTTATTGTACATCAAAATAACCGAAACCTAACCGTCTATAAATTAGGATAAGATGTTTGGTAACTTTCTAGGGAACGTGTGGAGTTGCGCCGAGTTGCCCAACGGCAGCGATCACACAGCGATGCGAGAGATTACGTTTACGATCCTTTATGTTTTCTCTCCGGGACATCTGATCAGATACTACGTGACCGGCTGCCAAACTGTTGAAAGGAACTGCAGTCTAGATCTCTATATTAGAAACTGAAAACGACAAAGATTATGTTATTCCAGCGACATTTAAAGGGTCTAGCCGCAATCCTATAGTGAAACTGCCCCTGGCTGAAATGTATACCTTTCTTAGAAGCGTTAATTGGTCTTATTATAAGATATCATTTTACAATATTTCAAGTCTGGATTCCCCTTGGTTTGGATAAAAAAAAAAAAAAATCTTTTTTAATTTTTCTAAGCTAAACTAATGGTTAGATTTCTTTGAAATTCGGATTATACATGGTACTAATAGCAATACATTAAAAAAAAAAATCAAGGTTCTAACTTATTTACAAAGGCCTAAAAAAATTTTTTTTATTTTTTTTATTATTTTTTTATTATTATTTACAAGAGAGCGACAACCTCAATTTTTAGGTATGTAATGCAAAATACAATATTGTATGAAATATTTTTTTTTCATAAAAATCCATTTGTGGCAACAAGGTAAAAATGTCTTACTAATGCAGGCCATTCGTCTTACGACCATTAGGAGGTAATAGTAATATAAATATTTGGAGACAATCTTACGCAAATTAAGCTAGTCCTAGGCTCAGCAAAGCTTATACTATGGGTACTAGGCGACGGTACTTATACATATATAGAAAAATACTTACATGCATAAATAAAATACATAAAAAACTTCCAAGACCAAAGAACACATAGCCATACTCATCACACAAAAATTTTCCCTGGCCAGAATTTTTATACATTTGAATTGCGAACATATTTGGAATTTGAATTTCGAACACGCGTTCCAATAACGCTGTGTTATTTTTAAACACATTTATGCCCGGCTGCTGATGGCCCTAGCTAGATGCCACAGCTCTTAATTAAAAAAAAACTAGAAACTGGCGGGAACCGTAAGAGATTTTCAACGTTTAGTACCGATTAGTTAAAAGTATACCTAAGTATATGGATAAAACTAATGCGATACGCCAATTATTTAAGAAACGTATTAAGAGTTAATTCGTTAATTCGTATGAAGTAATTGAGGCCCGACTAACACAATATGTACAAAAGTATATTGAAAATGAGCATTCGCAGACCCTAATAGAAATCGTAAGTTTCTTGAAGTTTTTTGATATTTTACTTACCTGAAGTTGTCTGTTAGTACTCGCAAATATTTGAAAATATGCAAGAAGTTAGTAACCTAATTATTACTTTATTTTATTTTGTAGGCCGAGGCCGGGCATAAATGTGTTTAAAAATAACACAGCGTTATTGGAACGCGTGTTCGAAATTCAAATTCCAAATATGTTCGCAATTCAAATGTATAAAAATTCTGGCCAGGGAAAATTTTTGTGTGATGAGTATGGCTCTTCTTAGTGTTCTTTGGTCTTGGAAGTTTTTTATGTATTTTATTTATGCATGTAAGTATTTTTCTATATATGTATAAGTACCGTCGCCTAGTAGGTACCCATAGTACAAGCTTTGCTTAGCCTAGGACTAGCTTAATTTGCGTAAGATTGTCTCCAAATATTTATATTACTATTACCTCCTAATGGTCGTAAGACGAATGGCCTGCATTGTAAGACATTTTTTACCTTGTTGCCACAAATGGATTTTTGTGAAAAAAAAATATTTCATACAATATTGTATTGTGCATTACATACCTAAAAATTGAGGTTGTCGCTCTCTTGTAAATAATAATAAAAAAAAAAAAAAAAAAAAAAAAAATTTAGGCCTTTGTAAATAAGTTAGAGCCTTGTTTTTTTTCTGAAAATGTATTGCTATTAGTGCCATGTATAATCCGAATTTCAAAGAAATCTAACCATTAGTTTAGCTTAGAAAAATTAAAAAAGATTTTTCATTTTTTTTTTTTTTATGCAAACCAAGGGGAATCCAGGCTTGAAATATTGTAAAATGATATCTTATAATAAGACCAATTAACGCTTCTAAGAAAGGTATACATTTCAGCCAGGGGCAGTTTCACTATAGGATTGCGGCTAGACCCTTTAGAATAGTTTATTTTCATGCCCTGTGTTATTTCTTAACTCATTCTAAAAGCTGATTTCGTGGTTATTGTTATTTTTTTAACCGTATTTTTTTTAAACGTACCCAGCCTACAAATCAATTTTTTTTTTTTTTAACTTTTGATTTTCGTTAGGTCACGTTGCTTTACGTTGGCGACTTTTCAATATAATCACTAGTTTTTTCAGCTTCTTTCACTGTCCAGTCAGTAAGTGTGTTTAAAATGATCTATTTAATAACGATGCATATTCTCATAATTATTTATTTATTTATTTATTTCTCATAATCATTTCATCGTATTTACCACCAAAGCCTGGTTGTAGGTAGCCTTTTAGTGTGTGAGGTTCCCACGCGTCTGCGATTTAGACAGGTAAGTTTATTAACATCGACAAACGTTTAGTAAAATAGTATATTGAATATTATATATTCTATCCGAAGAAGTAATTGCTGTTCTCATAAGTATGACGAATTTTCAATTGGATCGTGAGGTGATTATTTTCTCTTACTCTAAGGCCGACTTGTACTTGCGCCCTTAACCTAGGGTTAGCCTCTAACTACAAGTAAACCTGGCTTTTCAGGCTAACCCGGCTTGGTGCAAGTGCGCATAAGGAACATAATTTATGGAATCTTGAATATTAGTATATTCATGAACATTTCGAGGACCTAGCACCCGTGCCGTGGGGGTTAAGGCAGCCGGTGAAATTACTAGCACAGAGAATTTCCATCTTAGGCCTCAGGGTGGCAACGTATTCGAAAGCTTATGATTTCTTTCTTGACAAGAAATCATAAGATTTCGCTGTCCATGGGCAGTATATAGTGACTTTACCAACAGGTGGTCTGTGTGCTGATTGGCCTACCAATTACATAAAAAAACAGTAACCTACATAACTGAGAATGGGAGAGGATCGGGCAGTGAAAAGAGCGTATATGGGTCGTCCGACTGGACGTCGCCCAGTGGGGCGACCTAGATATCGCTGGAGGGACGTCATCGAAGCGGACCTGCGGAGCCTCCAAGTCAGCAACTGGCAGGAGGTGGCGCAGGACAGGACACAGTGGCGAGAGCTCGTTTCGGAGGCCAAGATCCATTTTGGGTCGCTGAGCCAGCGTAGTTAGTTAGTTAGTTAACCTACATAACACCGAAAACAATGAAGCTGTACCGAAGTGTTATCAGACGCAACGCATTTATTAGCGCCTGGTGTTCGCAGATTGAACCTGTTCTTATTAGCATGTAATTAGATAGCAGCGCAGAGAAATAAGTAGAGCGAGCCAAGCACATGCAAGAGCGGCCTAAAAGACAAAATAATGGCCGTAATAATGACGACCTTGCCCGGGACAAGCCGAATGTGCAACTTGATCACATTCCGCACCTCAATATGAATAATTTTAATGCGTGGTTTTCAGATTTTTGTGGCCCTCAATAATGAGGATGATTAATGAAAAATTCTCAAGAAAATTGATTCTTCTTTTATTTTAGACTAGCTTCTGCCCGCGACTTCGCCCGCGTGAAATTCGGTTATCGCGTTCCCGCGGGAACTATGCGTTTTTCCGGGATAAAAAGTAGCCCTTGTCTTTTCTCGGGACCCCAACTATTTCCATGCCAAATTTTATCTCAATCGGTCCAGCGGTCGAAGCGTGAAGAGGTAACAGACAGACAGACAGACAGAGTTACTTTCGCATTTATAATATTACTAGCTTCTGCCCGCGACTCCGCCCGCGTGGAATTCGGTTATCGCGCTCCCGCGGGAACTATGCGTTTTTCCGGGATAAAAAGTAGCCTATGTCCTTTCCCGGGACCCCATCTCCATGCCAAATTTCATCTCAATCGGTCCAGCGGTCGAAGCGTGAAGAGGTAACAGACAGACAGACAGACAGAGTTACTTTCGCATTTATAATATTATTATATATTATATTATTATATATATATATATATATATATATTATATTGGTATGGATTCTTCTATAGTAAATACCGATTTATGATCGAAGTTCAAGTAGATCCTACTAGGGCGTGTTCCTGAAATGGTGTATGTAGAAAACTCGACGGTAAATACTCCTTAGTAAGATAAGTTAATTTGATTATCTGACTTAACGCTGAATATCTTAGATCTCTCAATCTCATTTAAAAGTAGAATAGTTTGAATGTGTTGCGCTAGTTAGATACTGCCTTTGAGACTTGCAAATATCACATTCCAATGTTCATTTTATCAGTGCAGAGTGCAGCATTTTAACATGATCATAAACTGCGGTTGGTTCAGTTCATATCTATTGGCAAAAACTGTCAAATTAAGAAGCAAATTGGTATTCATGAGCTTTAACTATGTCGTAACTGTAGGTTTGAGTTCATAACTTAAGGCTTATGTCATTTTGTCATCAGATAAACGTTGATGTAAGATGTCAGGAGCCACTTTATTTCACATTTTAAGGAAACCACATACTCGGACTTATATTGTAAGAATAGCGTTAACGGACCTCATTATTTACCTTTTGAATATTAAAAAAAAGCCAAGTAACCAAAACGGCCAGGCATAGAAGTATGGAATTCAGCTTACGAGTGATGTATGAAGTGAACCTGTACTAAGAAACTATTTCTGGAAATTGGTTCACTAATGTAGTTAAATGAAGGTAGCAATTTAGTATGAAGTATAGCCAGCTAAATTTTAGCATTTACGTATATGTTTAACAACGGTTATCAATTTTACTTATATATTATTTTTCCTTGAGCTGCACGGGTGCGGTGAGTGCATTGAATTTTCGTTGATTTTCATCCGGCCTGTTGTAATATAAGTAACTGGTGGCCAATTAATATCGCTGTTATTTAACCGGCACGTCGGATACTTCACTTGCTGAAAACGCATCGTTACAGTGTTTAAACACTTTCCTTAATCAACCGAGACAGTTAATTGCGCTTTTCCGTAATTTATTCTCATGTATTTTGAATACCGTTGTAGTAATTACACGGGTGACCAAAAGAAAAGAGTTCACGTTAGACTGTCGAAGCATTTACATAAATATTTTTAGTGTAAATAAGTTGGACCTTGTACGTGGTTAGTAAGTAAGTTATAAAGAAAACTCCACTTCGCTGTAGAGAAAACCCCAAGTTACATTCCTAAATACGAATCGAAAGTTAAGAAACTTTAAACCATGATATTAATTAGTAATTTACGTGTACTTAAGAACATATACAGAAATTAAAGGAGTACTACTACTACTACTGCTGCTACAGCCTATTTGCGTTCCACTGCTGGGCACAGGCCTCCTCTCATCACGAGAGGGTTTGGGCTATTGTCCCCACGCGGGCCCAGTGCGGATTGGGGACTTCACGCACATCTTTGAATTACTTTGCAGATGCATGCTTCACCGAAAAGCTCAGTGGTAAATTCAAATTGAATTTCGCACATAAGTAAACATAGAGGTTAAAGAAAATAAATTAAAGGAGTAACAAAAAACATATTAAAAATAGCAGAAATAAAACGAGAGACTTGTCATGCTCGTGCTGCAGTGGCATAATTATTGAAAATACCTAGTTATGTACCTGGAGGTAAATAATTGAAATGGAAATATAAACAATCGATGGAAATCTTACTAATTATAAATTAAAAAAAAAATATTGGATTGATATAATGATATATGTTAAAATTGACAGAATTAGTTAGTGGCTCTTGATAAAATTTGGATACTCGAATGACATGACTTCTTTTTATTTTGATATTTCCTGCGCTTTACTGTATCTTAATAAGTAATTATGTAATTATAAATATGTTTCTACTAGATTTGTAAATTCTGGGCACTACCGGCATAGTATCTGGACATCATGCCGGAGCTCCAGATAACAAGTCAAGTCGTTACTTAACCCTTACCTAATTGCGAGCTTAGGATCTTAATGACAATTTGCATAAGGACCGTAAAGTCTAGAAACTAGGCCCCAGAGACTATGACATAATAATAGAACACTGAAACTAGACTAAACTCGGAGCATAAACCTTATAAATAGCTTGCGGTTTATGCTCTATTGGTACTCGGTAGTAACATTACGACGTTCTACCGTTTAATATCATTGGTGATGTGAATATAAAAAGTAGATGAAATTTATTAACATAGAGTATATTTTAGTAGCATATGCGAAATATGGGTTACATAAGAAGGAATCATTATTTGTAAGTTTCCCGTTACTTCCGTTCCTTTCGGAACTCTCTTTGAAATAAAAATAAAAACGGACAATATTTTTTTATGGTACATTACAGACCTAGGGTGGTGAATTCGTAAATGTCCCAGATCGCAGGTTTCTGTGGCCCGAACCGAAGGTGAGGGCCATAAATATGCGATCTGAGGCTTTACGAATTACCGCCCGTGGTTTGTCAAAAGTTTTACGTCTTGCCTTGGCCAAGAAGTGAGATTTTCTCTCCGCGTAGCGGGCAGAAAATCATACTTTATGGCCAAGGGTCATAATAACGCTTCTTTAAATTAGGTTAAAATTAACTACTTACGCCCTAATAAGATAATTCAAATAAAATACCGAAATGTGTATAAATAATAACAATGTTTATTCAATACATTAATAGGTTTTCGTATTTTGAACGAGTGGTATGTTCTTAATGGTGGTACGCGTTGATGGCGAGGCCGGCGTGCGCGTGCGCAGGCTCGGCGTGCACCGACGGCGCAGAGTTGTGCACGATGGCGTTGAATCTGGGGAACAAAATAGACGTAAAAGTACCTAAGTAGAGGAATTTTCATATAGGTACACCTTTATACGGTCATAATTTGTGTGGGTGTTTGTAGTCAGATTTTTATCATGTAACACGATTCCTTTGCACTTTTTTAGTTATCTATAGGTATTTTACTGTCTGTGAAATTTGCGGGTTTTAATATATCGCAACTTTAGCAAAGCCGGATCTATGAAAGATCAATCTCGATCAGTCAATAGGTACCAAGACAACTGAGATTATATCACGTTGCATCCGTCAGGTCAAGCGGCATGGCTACTAGGTATGTAGATTAATCATTTGAAATCGACGCACGACGTCTATCAAACAAAGTGATATTATCACATTCATATTTCAGGAGAGTCTCAGTGGGATAATCATTGATCAATTATAAGTAAGGATTCACAATTAGCCGGAGAAAAATGGCCCCGTCAAAACGGGTGCCCGAACAGCTCGGGCACCCGTTTGGCTTTCGTTATAAAGAGGCGTTATTAGCATATTGGAACGTATTTTCTAATGTCAGTTTGCTCCATATATTTTGACATATTCTGTTAGGCACTGTTCGTCCATATGTTATTACTTATTATAGGTCAATGGGGATAATGTAATTTTCTATTTTCTGTGTGAATTTTAAATAACGTATAAACTTCTATTTAATATTGATGTTTTCATTAAATAAATACTCGAAGTAGAGTCGAAATAAGTCAGAAAATGTCATACAGAAAAATTACACAGACATACATATACACTCAACAGTAATGAAAACGTCTTTGTATAGGATTTTCCATACAAAGTGAACCGTTTTCATTGCTATTGAGTGTACAATTACACTACAACTCATATTGTAGGATTGCTGCAAAATTGCGTCGATGTTATCGAAGTTATCGACCGAAACAACGTATGTATTTAGATAGAGATGAGAATAGATTGCTCTGTCTAAGCTAAAAGCGATTAGATGCGCTAGCTTCTTGGCCTTAACATAGTCGAGATTTCTTTGTATAACGGCAGATGCGCGTGGCGATCAATTATGAATGGGATAGATTCAGCTTTGCAACTGACTGCGTTCTAGGTCACGATACCGGAATTTACTACTGTAGGTTTAAACATGTAAATCATTTTGGTTTTTCATGAATGGCGAGGAGCTTTTTGCTTGTCTCACGACAGACAGTAACAGAACATGGATTCGTACTGGAAAAAGTAGAGTTGATTGTGTTCAGATGCTTGCAATTTATTAGGTAGTAGTTGTCCCCGCGACTTCATCTGCTTGGAATATAAATTTGCCGATAACTTTTCTTTCCGATATCTGATTTTAATCTATTTGATTAAAATCAGATACCACCGAATGATACTCTATTTACTTTTGAAAACTGCATTAAAATCGATTCAGTGGTTCCGGAGATTAACTCTTACAAACAGACAGAGTTAGACAGACGCAGAAAAAATACCCTTTTATTATAGTATAGATATGTAGATAATGTAGATGATTTACCCGTTGTGGTGATCAGCGGTGTAGGTGACGGTGCGGATGGAGCCATCGGGCTGCAGAAGCGAGTACTCTCCCTTCACGGCATCTCCGTTCCTCACCTCCTTCTGGGACTTGTGGTCGCCGGTGTGGGGGTCCTCCACGGAGTAAGAGTATTCGTACTTGGCCGGGGCCTGCTTGGACGGACAAAGGGGATATTTTAAATAATAGCAAAAAGTTTACAGTACTTTCCAGACGTGGTGCATGATATCTGATTCAACACTCTACTTACAATGATTAATAAACGTTGCAGGTTGATTTACGCAAATAGTGGGTAATACAGTATTCCAACTTGATAATGGATTGTTTGATAAATAGATATTAATCCAAATCGCAGCATGATAGATCATCGATGCGATGTTACAAAACTTTCTATAGTTCTATAATGACAAGGAGCTTACACAATAAACTTTTAATTGGGTTGTACTAACTGATCTCATTTTTAATCATATTATTAGCTAGCTGTGCCTTTCACTTTCTTTGTGTTAGTAAATTTAGGCGCGTGTGTTGGTAAATTGTCTGTGTAAAAGTCTATTTTACTGCATACGCAATAAGTTTATGAGTACATGTAATAAGTAATAGTACTATTGCTACTGTCTACAGTTAATTTGACAGACTGATAATAAAATATGGATATGGACAAGACTTACATGTGCTTCGATTTCCTCATGATGTCCATGTCCGAGGGAGATGGTGGCAATGGGGGCTACGTGTTGAACGATGGGGGCGGACTGGTGAATGATGGGGGCCTGATGGATGATGGGGGTAGCGTGGTGAGCGATGGGGGAAGAATGGATCAATTGAGCGCCGTGCTGGATGTGGGAGTTATGCTCAATGATGGCGGGGGCTGAGTGCTGGAGGATCGAAGAGTGCTGGAGAAGAGGAGCAGAGTGTTGGTAGACGGTCTGCTGGAGAATGGGGGCGGCGTAGTGGCTCTGAACGTTGTGGGAAGGCTGGTCGTGGCGGACGATGCTCTGGGACGAGACGGCGTGGGCGTGGACGTGGTTGTCGTCCAGGATGACTCCCGCGGAGCAGATAGCCACTAAGGCGCTGATCACTGCGATCTGTAGAAAAAACTTTTTTTTTAAATGAGATTAGACTGATGAACAGGCAGGCACACCTGATGGAAATGGTTACTGCCTCAAATAGACCTTCGTTAGTAGAGGCAACAACAATGTGTTGCCAGTTTCGAAGATAATACTTTAAGGTATCCTTTTTGATAGTTTTATTCGTGATTTCAGGAAATTTTATTTTAAATGTGAATAATTAATCCTGAAACTCACTTGAGAGTACATGTTGATGCTGTATCGAATGGGGCTCGATTGATAAAGTCCCTGGGCGGTGGTAGTTTTTATACTTCAGATGCGGTGCGGGCGCATGACACCCGATATTCAAAACCGGCCCGACATGCGATTCCGCCGTGTTCGATTACCTTTAGGTGCGTTACGTAAGTGACACTTTTTGAAGTTTTTTTCAAGGTTACGATAAAGCTCTGTGCAGAGAACTTAACAATGAGATAAGTAATTTTGATAGTTATTTTTAAACTTTATTTTTAAATTTTTTTACGTTCGAAGATGCACTCATTTTACATAATTTTAACATGATTATTAATATACTCGCAGCATTAAAGTTTGTATGAGTTCGATTTTCTTACTTAATAACAGGATAACAGCACTGACCGACTTGTTTACAAAGGTGTTAGAAAATTAGTAACGACGAAGGGAGCATGTACAGTTTCCAATACCAGTTTTTGTGAGTACTAATATCAGTTACTTAGTAGTACATAACTTTATAAAACTTTCATGATCACGTCTTTTATTCATTCTGATTTCTTCATATTATGTTTTGATTAAATTTTGAGAAGCTTTTATTTCCATGAGTGTTTTTTCTGGTTCTATAGGTTTTCCATAATAAAAGAGCAGTTTTAGTCTCTCTGTGTCTGTCTGTCTGTTTGATAGATCGAATCTCCTGAACTATTGTACAGATTTCCATTAAGTTTTCATAGAATTATCATCGTCATTTTTCTATATTTTTTCCGCGATCTGCCAGTAATATATGTAATAAATAATTAAAATCATAAAGTGCGTTGAGTGCAGTAAATGTCAGTGTGAACGAGCCATAATTGTATCAGCCTAAGAAAGTAGCGCTTTGGGTTGCACCGCTGCTCCGGTATATAAACTCTTGCGCAACGCAGGTCCTTGCTACACTTAGCCCAAACTGGACGAGTAAACGAGATGAAGGTTAATTATGTCCTTAAATTTACTGTTCTTAAAATTATCATCTAGACTCGTTTTATTTTGTCTGAGAATCTTTGCATGAAGTTTAACTTAATTTTCAAGTTATATTTTGTACTGGAATAAAATGAGAAAAAAATATATACATGATTGGTAATAAAAAAGAAGTAGTTTGAAAAAGACTCTTATTTCATTTACACATTTACTGACATTATATAACGCAATTTGTCGACATATATTCAAATTACTACGAACAATGGGACTATGTGCCCTTTTAGGCTGTTATATAAAATGGTAGTGCAATAGCAAACAAGGAGTTCGAAAATTACAAACACCCTATAATTACAAAAGTATATCTTGTAGGTAGGTGAATACTTACATACTAAGTATTGTTGTATTTAAAGCATTTCAATAAACCGGCCACGTTACAATTAACATCAAAACTTTATCATGATCATCATCACTTAGCCGATATATACCCAAATATCCATTGCTGAACGTAGACCTCCCAAAAATAAAAATAAAACAAATATGTAATTATATTGGTGCTCTCGTACCCAGTGTGCCACCGGCTTGCGCCGCATACCTCGCGCGGCCGCTGCGTAACGTAACGACCGCTTCAATAACCCACCTTTCTGTGAAGGTCACAGCGTAACTGCATACATCTCATACACAATGCACTTGGACCATTAAAAAACACATTTATTTACAGTAACATTCGATTAAAAATTCAATAACTCAATTGACAGATTTATTAAACGTCGCGTCGACCTTATGCGTTTTTGGAAATAAAACAACATGTGCCGCTGGAGGATACCAGTCAAGGCTACTGTGGGGAACGGATAACAGGGTATAGGGTATAGGTACTCGTATTCTGTTACACTTCCTTTTTCGACTGAAAAAGTACAATGTAGATTAGTATTTAGTTCACGGTCTTGATTATTATTTAGCACTGGATGTTTAAAACACAAGCAGGTTTTTGGAGACCCATTTGGTCACCCATAACAAACTTATCTAAATAAACATAACAGTAAAAAAACTCTACAAACGTGGACGACATGCGACATCAGAAAAGATTCGATATTTTTTGAATCATTGAATCTATTTTCTCCAAACACACCTAGCAACGAACACTCTCGATCATTTATTTTCATCTATATAACGAAAAGAAACTGAAATAAAATTGGGTCATACCTTGCAGAGCTACGTCTGTTATGGCCTAACAGACCGACACAGATATGGCCTCGTCACATTCCTCCGTTTTTGCATTGGGGGTTAAAAAATACATATTACCATGAAGCCAAGCTCAATATCATGTTTTTTATAATTAACTTCCATAAAGTCTCTAATTAAATCCCAGTAGTGAGGGTTACAATGCATAAAGTATGTAGTCTGGCCGTTGACAAGCAACTCGCAAGGTGCGCGCTAGGATATTGCGAAATTGCGGCCTATTCTAACAAACCGCATATGTTACAATTAGATTTACCTACTATAGCTTTTAAGTTAGTGGCGAAGTCAAGTTACAACTTGAATGCCTATTGGTATTTCAAAAATAGCATTGCAATAATTAAGACGTTAAACTTTGATTTATTGCTAAATCTGATTTAGTGACTGTCGTAAATAATTTACCTAACCGTGGTAATAATTACATGTAGTAATAGCTAAGTCCCCGTTACTACTGTAAGTTTTCTCCCAGTAGTTTGCGCCACGTATCGCCATGCGTCTGCCGACCTTACCTCCGTGACGGATCGGTATCAATGCCCCGGCACCTCACGCTATACCAAATCAAAATGCATTTCAACAAAATTCAATGTCATTGTTAAATTACTCGTATTTAATTGCTCAATTGAAACATCCGGGAAATCTTATTTTAACGCGAAAGAACTCGTCTATTATTGAATGGCAACGAAATAATGCAACATTTAATTAAGAGTTCAGAATATGGGGATGGATGGGGAGTTTTGCATTAAAACAATAATAATAAAATATTCAGATACAGGTTATGTAGAATTTAATATCAAAAAGGACTTTGACAAAAAGATACCTATAAGGTGAAAACGTGTTTAATAAAGATGACTACAAAACGTAACTGGCAATATTTTATGGCACACTATCCACTGTTAGCACCGATTTAAATACATTACAAAATTAAAAAGTCCTATGATACATTCTTTAGTTGCGTGATAGACCAACTAAAATGGAGATGGACTGGCCACATGCTACGGGATCAACGGGATTTACAAACCCACAATATTTTTTCAAGACTTATTCAACGATATGCCGCACCATGGGGTACGCAAAAAAAAAATACATCCCCACTTTACAAATAGGGGACCTCCTATAAAAAATATATCAAAATTTTATTGTACCACTTTGTCAGCATAACTAATATCTATATTCATGCCAAATTACAGCTTTCTAGAACTAAGCATCTCCGAGCAATAGTGCGGACAGACGGACGGACGGACGGGACGGACATGGCGAAACTATAAGGGTTCCTTGTGGACTTCGGAACCCTAAAAATGGAGAAAAATTATCACCAACTGGTACTTACCCAAGAGATGGAAAAAGAAATAGAGGAAGACAATACAAAAGATGGGAAGATGAGCTAAAGCTTACAGCAGGGCCCTTTTGGAGAAGGGTAGCCCAATATAGACAACAATGGAAATTGTTGGAGGAGGCCTATACCACAAGGCGCACCGAGCTAAGAGATATTTTATAAGAAACTAAAAATACGAAACGGAACAAAAATATACTCAGGATATAAAGGCAAATGAAATGAAATGATATGAAACATTCTACAACCCAAATACGGAAATCCTATCTCCAAATTTCAGTGCGAATGAATTTTACTCTTATTGTCAATACTATTCGAGAAAGGGATCGTCCGTCTCACTTGTAAGAATTGGATTGTAATCGGCTATCTCAGTATGACCGACTTGCACTAACGCCTCAGTTTAGCCTCAACTCGAGTTAAGTTGAATCAAAATAACCTGAGTTTTAATGCTAACCGGAGGTTAGCGGCTTGGTACAAGCGGGCTTACGAGTAGTTATCGAATGACGTTCTAAGCTTTGGGATGTGCTATCTTACTTAGCTTTCAATTTGACTCCCCAGGTTAAACTCAATAAGTAAATTCTTTGAGTCAAGTCAAGATCACTGTCCGTTCCCGGCTTTACGCTGTTTTTCATCTTGTGAGCATGTATTTCAACAACATTTTTCAATTTATTCAATTCAATTCAATTCAATCATTTATTCAGCAAATTGGCCACATAGGGGCACTTTTACACGTCAGAAAAGAATTTACTAGCGCTTCCTAGACCCATTGCTTGAGAAGAAGCGCCGCAACAAACTCAAGCAGAAGGCCTTTTTTCAAAATTTACACATAGTTATAACATTTACATTACATGTATAAAATATACATATCGGTACGTACTACAATTACATTGAAGGGATGTATAGTCCCTAACTTAAACTTAAATCTAAGATCTTAGAGATGTATAGTCTCCAAGGGTCCAGAAAAAAAAAAAATATTATGGAGATGGCCTCCATTGTCAAATAAATATAAATTCCATAGATGTCGACAGTCTCAAAATGTCAATAAATAATGAAATACATCATGTATAAAAGAGTTCATTAATACATGTCAATAAGAACATGATGAGGTCTCTCGCTTAAAATGTTTGACTTAGTAATATATTTAAAGCTAATGATTATTTTTAAACGTCCTTGCAAGCATGAACAGACCGGACCCCACAGACAGCACCCGTTCACGAGCGTGACGCGTATCTCAGCCATCGCCTCCCTCAACCATTTCTTAGGGAAGGTGGCGACCCGATCAACGACGCCGCTGTAAGCAAGGACCTTAAAGCGAGCATGACATGCTCCAGCTGCTGGACAAATTTGGTAGTGAAAGAAAAAAAAAAAGAGTTAATATTTGCCCAGCGAGACACATATCATGTTACTAGTCAATAATAATAACCTAAACAGTTGGCTTAAAAGGATTCTTATCATCTAAAAAGTCATTCACCGAATAATATGCCTTCTTTAAAAGGCGGCACTTAATGAACGACTTGAACTTTTTAAATGGCATATTAGCAACATCAGAAGGCAATTTGTTATAAAATCGTATACAGTTCCCAACAAACGAAGAGCTCACTTTACGAAGACGGTAACCAGTAACAAAAAGTTTATCCTTATTCCTAGTGTTAAAATTGTGAACATCACTGTTATGCTTAAAGTCGTGCAAGTTCTTACGAGCATACATGATATTTTCAAATATGTATAGTGACGCAACGGTAAGAATGTTTATCTCCTTGAATTTTTCTCTAAGGGAGACCCGAGACCCAAGTTGATATATTGCACGTACAGCCCGCTTTTGCAACACAAAGATGGTTTGAATGTCAGCTGCTCTCCCCCAAAGTATAATTCCGTAAGACATGACACTATGGAAATAACTATAATAGACTAACCTGGCCGTCTCGACGTCAGTGAGCTGCCTAATACGCCTTACTGCATATGCTGCAGAACTAAGTCTACCTGCTAAGGAAGAGATATGTTCGTTCCAACGCAGTTTTGAGTCTAGAGTAAAGCCTAGGAAGATTGTTTTCCCCTCAAATTCTAACGTTTCATTTTTTAATTTAACCTGGATATCGTCTACACGTGGTGCATTAGAGAGTGAAAACCTCATGCATTTAGTTTTCTTAGAATTCAAAAGTAGATTGTTAGCTGTAAACCAGTTAACAACTGTAGAAAGTACATTGTTAACCTCATCTATGTTATTTTTCTTCCTATCTACTTTAAAAATGAGTGAGGTGTCATCTGCGAATAGAACTATTTTATGCCTCTCTTGCACAATACAGGGCAAATCATTTATATAGACCAGAAATAAAAACGGGCCTAAAATTGAACCTTGCGGCACACCTATAGCAACAGGTGATCCGGACGACTGTGTTCTGTTAATATCCACTCGCTGTGTTCTATTGGAAAGATATGACGAGATAAGGTCAAGAGCATGATCTCTTATCCCGTAAAAGCGTAACTTATTCAACAAATTAATATGACTGACGCAATCAAAAGCCTTAGATAAGTCACAGAAGACACCAATGGCGTCTTGGGACTGCTCCCAGGCATCAAAAATGTATTTTACTAAAGTAGTGCCAGCGTCTGCAGTACAGCGACCTTTGGTGAAGCCAAATTGGCTGCTGTGAAATAGCTTATTCAGATTAAAATGTGACATTAGTTGGTTCAGAATAAGTTTCTCAAAAACTTTGCTAAGAGCCGGCAGTATTGAAATAGGTCTATAATTTGTGGGGTCTTTTTTTTTCCCTGATTTAAACAAAGGAATGATTTTACTATGTTTCATCACATCAGGAAATACTCCAGCGTCAACGCAACTATTAAATAATGTAGCAAGCGGAATTGCAATAGGTTCTATGATAGATTGCAGCACTTTGACTGAAAGGCCCCAAAGATCCTCAGTTTTTTTTAGATTGAGTGATCGAAATGTTTTAATCACAATGTTTGGGGTGATATATGTAAACTTAAAAGGTACAGTGCATTCTTCTAGATTTGTTCTTAATATAACTGCAGCATCATCAGGAGATGACTTTAAAGATCTAGTAGTTTCTAATGGTATATTAGTGAAGAAACGTTCAAATTCATTAGCTACGTCAATATCAGAATTGAGTACGGTATCTTTAATTTTTAGGCTGTAATGTGGGTCTCTGGGTTTGGTTTTTCCTGTTTCAGTGTTAATAACCTTCCAGACGGTTTTTATTTTATCGTTTGAATTTGATATCTTTTTGGATAAGTACTCAGCTTTAGCAGCTACACATATCTGTTTAAAGTTTTTTGAATAGTTCTTAACATACTCTAGAAATTCTGGGCTTTGATTTATTGTTCGTTTAGCGTATAACTCGTAAAGATGGTATTTTGAGCTCATTTGATCATAATCATTCAGCCGAAAGACGTCCACTGCTGGACATAGACCTCCCCCAAGGCTCGCCACTCAGATCGGTCCTGTGCTACTTTTTTCCACTGGTTTCCCGCGACCTTGATTCTTGTTGGCGGCCTACCAACAGCTCGTCCCCCGGTTCGCGGACGCCATTCGATAACTTCCCGGCATTTTTAGCATGCAAAGAATCAAATATGGTCACAAGAAATATTTAGATTTAATAAACGTAGAATATTTTAATGTATTATACTCGTATTATCTACAGATGAACTTTTTTCATGTCGTCACATATGCATCTCATGATAATCTCAATCTATCATTTGGCAATAGCAATGAACTTCATAGAGGTATTCAATATGTTCATTTATCTATCAAGGAATCATAAGAACACACTGATATAGTATAAATTGTGCAACGTTACTTTTCTCATGTATATAATTTATAAGGCGTATTGTTGACGTTAATTAGCATTGTTGAGATATCAGAGTATAATCTCGATTGCAAGATTTCGTAATTGTACTAGTAAAGGCGAGTAATGCAAGGTTTCGCTGTCCGGAGAAGCAGGCGTAGCGTCGCTACAGGGCTTTCACTGCCTATTTAGATTCGGACATTGTATGTTAATATGCATTTTCAATGGGTCCATTCCCACGCTACAGTGTTCTGTAATTTTCAATTTCAGTTTACATTGAAACTCGTTGCATGAATTTGAATTTGAAAGGAATGTGTAGAAATAAACTGATTACGTATTTACAACATTTTTTTATTCGTTAATATTCATTTTGACTAATATACGTCGAGCATTTACGCACAAGAACCATCAAAGAGTTATGTTTAGAAATAAGTACATTGAAGAAAACAAGATTGCTTCGTATCGAACTTCTGAATACAGAATTTGTTAAACTATTAAGGGTGTGTCTGCGTTAGACATGCGGTTTTATTTCACGGCCCGAGTGTTACACGACATATAATATGAAATTTCATAACAAATGTTACGCACTAGTGGAATTGAGAACATATGGAAGACTTAGGGACTGCACTTAGCGACAAAACTAGAACATATTAACTCTAATATCACAGATTGGGTAAACAGGTCGTCTTAATGATGATGGATGACTGGCGGGGAGTTGTGCACCACGGCGTTGAATCTGTTGAGAAAACAATGCATTTACAATAAAGTGTGTGATAAGTTCACATGAAGCCATAAAATTGGTATTAGATACATAAGGTTAAAAATGACATTTGAAACGTATTTTTTTTGGGAACTACAGAATAGCTATAGAAGATAATGGTTTTTACCCGTTGTGGTGGTCAGCGGTGTAGGTGACCTTGCGGAAGGAGCCATCGGGCTGCAGCAGCGAGTACTCTCCCTTCACAACGTCACCGTCCCTCTCCTCGTGCTGGGACTTGTGGTCGCCGGTGTGGGGGTCCTCCACGGAGTACGAGTAGCCGTATTTGGGATGAGCCTGCAAAACACGTCAGTGATCAGCATTAGCGATCAATCTGCGAGAGTATGCTTTCAAGTATATGATATTTTTGAACCTGAGCTTAAAAAGGATTGTCCATTATACGGATCCGGAATTCCGGATACCATAGCTGGAGAAAATTTTATGAACGTCTTAAAATAAATAAAACATGGGAATGGTTTTTGGTGTAACTTGGTTTAAACTCTCCGATCACTATTTGAAAACTTAATTCAATAGGAAAAAGTAGGTTTACTTGTGTTTAGATTTAACTTACGTATTCATCGACATAGTGGGCCTCTTCGTGGTGAGCCGGAGCGGCGAGGACAGCAATAGCGGGGGCGGCATGGACGGGGGCGGCATGGACGGGGGCAGCATGGTACACCGGGGCGGCGTGCACGGCCGCGTAGTGCACCGGAGCCTCGTGGTGCACGCTCTGCTCGTGGTGCACGATGTTCTGGTGGGACACCGCCGGCGCGTGGTGCACCAGACCAGCCTGGCACGCCGCCAGCAAACCGCACACCACTACGATCTGAGACAAAAAGTTACATTAACAACCGACGCCAACTTAGATCCCCAGCGAATGTCCTACGTTACGCAAGTACAGCGTGAGCTTACTTTGGAGAACATTTTGCTTTGGACACAAACGCCTGTACTTGACTGGTACTGCTGCTGATAGGCCACTCTTTTTATATAAGTAACAAAACATAACGCGGTGGGGGCTGCGATCCCGACGATATCCGATCGGATCACAGTAATAGCCACGTTACCAATCTGCTCACTTTGTTGGGTGTCGCAACGTGATATCGCTAGTATGGACAGAAAAATGGATATTAAGTGAGAGGTTGATTAGGCTGATATGATTATATTTTTTTGTAGCTTTAACATGAGCTTTTAACTATGACAAAAAAAAATTGTCTGCAGTTAGCAAATCATATGCCATTATGTATCGATAGGTAGCAAACGCTCTGTGAAAAGTTTGTATTTGGTTTTGTACATTAAAAATCAAAATAGTTCTCTTACTTGAAGTCAAAAGGTTCTCGTAAATAAGTTAAAAAAAAAAAACGGAAAAGAAACCTTTAAAATTAAGCTTAGGATTATATTGAATTATTGTGATGTACCTAATTTTAATTCCATTAATTACTGTACAAGCCGTGGTGGCCTAGTTAGTGGTTCGACCTACCGCCTCTCATGCCGAGGGTCGGGGGTTCGATCCCGGCTCGCACCTCTAAGTTTACTTATGTGCGAATATCAATTTGAATTTACAACTGAGTTTTTCGGTGAAGGAAAACATTGTGAGGAAACCTGTACGTATTTGCGAAGTAATTCAAAGATGAGTGTGAATTGAATTCCCCAATCCGCACTGGGCCCGCGTGGGGACTATAGCCCAAACCCTCTCGTGATGAGAGGTGGCCTGTGCTCAGCAGTGGGACGCAAATAGGCTGTAGTAGTAGTAATTATTGTAAGCTCTTAAAAGCTTTTCTGGCTTTAGACTCATTTGCTAAAAGGTCACAAATTTTCTACACATACCTACAGTGAACTAGCACTTTTATTCTGATCTACATTAGTACGCGGACTGAGAAATTGTTATTCAAATACACAAAAATGATCCATTACCTTCTTCTAACATATTTCAAGGTCTTCAAATTCAATGTCACGAATTATGCACGATTGTAACAATAAAAGCCAAGATAATGATTATTGACGCGTTTATCAATTTGCCATAGTGACTGCGGTAGTCAGATGTGAGATGACCCTGCTTATTTAAACATTTAAGCTTCTAATAGACTTAAGGATTTTACGTAAATTTCCTATGAAATCATTAATTGTAAATTATTTGTAAGAAAAGTATATTTTTCTTTTCATATTTTTTTTTCTACTTCGAATGGTTGAGTCGAAAAAAATAATTTAAAAAAAAACAATTATAACATGTAGAACGAGTTTGCGTTAACATCTATTTATTTACAAATCGCAACTCATCGATGTGCAAAGAGATGCTAGTTTAAGACGCTGACAAGAGCTAATGATCGTGAGCAATCGAGCCAGGCAACTGTCTCAGCGGACAATGTCTGTTTGCAATGGAGGGAGTGAGAAGCACGACCGCGGCATGTGGGCGATATACGTAGAAAATCAGAGAAATGAAGAACAATATAAATTAGTTTTTTTTTTGGTATTGAGTATTACGGAATAGTGTATTCAGTTATAGAAATCTGCGTTAAAAAAATAAACTTATAGAACCGCTTAAATAGGATTAGAAGACGTAACTTCACGATTTTTTTTCATCGAACCGATTTCATGAAATCGTTTTTACGAAATAGCAAGTTGTTTAAGTATATAGTGAATATTAACATATATATTTTACTCGCCTTACAAAATCAAATAGTTTTTGTTTAAATACTGTTTAATTAAAGTCAATTTGTTGTGCAACGATTTTGCCTCATAATTTAACTTCATACCACCCAATCCCGAGGTACCGGCAGGGGATGCAGGACGGCTCTTCTTGACGATTAAGGTTCAGTGGAATCCGATTGCTGCTCAGATGATGCTGATTGCTGCGGAGATCGGCAACTGTATTTCCAGTGCGACTACTGGGACAGGGATATTTATACAGAAAGATAGGAGATATATAATATAATATATTAGTAGATAATAGAAAATAGTCTCATAGTAATTAACAAGAATGTGCAAAATGTGTAACATATGACAGAGTCTATGCGTAAGTAGTTCACAAGCAATTCTTGCCTAATTTTTCAAAACTATTTTTTAATATTTTAAAATTAATAAGGTAGGTACTTAAGTTTACCACACGTTTGCAGGAATATAATTAGACTAGCTTCTGCCCGCGACTTCGTCCGCGTGGAATTTGTTAATAGCCTACCCGCGAGAACTATGCATTTTCTCGGGATAAAAAGTAGCCTATATGTTGACCAGTGTTATAAACTACCCCCATACCAAATTTTGTTTCAATCCGTCCAGTAGTTTTCGAGTTAAATCCGGACATACATACATACATACATACAGTATTTTTTTCTAAAAATCGTTATTTTGTGTTCAGTATCGTTCATATAGTCTCTTTGACTTGATAGTTTCTCTTAATTTTCAATTTTCAGCCGCGACTTCTTCTACAGAATTATTATTTATTATATGTATAGATTTTTCCTTTTTTTTCTCTGATTCATTAATCTCTTATGAATAAATAGTTTAGTGCCAAAATTCATTATTTAGGTATTAGCGGACTGGTTTATAGAATGTTTTAGTGAACTCATCAATCATTTCCTTTTTACTGAACAATAGGCAGGTAATCTAACAGTAGGTAATCTGCATAACGTGTTTCTTGAAAGTGTTTGTAATCTAGGATTATAATTTAATTTTTCCCGTTCCCGTGGGAATATCGGGAAATCCTTTCTTAGTGCTCCCCTACGCTCCCCAAGCAACCTGCATGCCAAACTTCAGATCTCTACGGTGATCCCCGCGACCTAAACATTAAAATGTAAAAATCCCATTTTTTCCCGTTCCCGTGGGAATTTCGGGAAGTCCTTTCTTAGTGCTCCCCTACGCTCCCCAAGGATCCAGCATGCCAAATTTCAGATCCTTACGATGTTTCCAGCGACTTCGTACGCGCCTAAAAATTTAAATGTAAAAATTCCTTTTTTCCCCGTTCCCGTGAGAATTCCGCGAAATCCTTTCTTAGTGCTCCCCTACGCTCCCCAGAACCTGTATGCCAAATTTCAGCTCTCTACGACCAGTATTTTCGGCTCTGCGTTGGTATGTCAGTCAGTCAGTCAGTTTCTTATTTATTTATTTAGATAGATAGATAGCTGTTTCCCGCGACTTCGTGCGCACCTAAACATTAAAATCTAAAAATCCCATTTTTCCCGTTCCCGTGGGAATATCGGGAAATCCTTTCATAGTGCTCCCCTACGCTCCCCATGGAACCTGCATGCTAAATTTCATCTCTCTACGATGATCCCCGCGACTTCGTACGCGCCTAAACATTAAAATATAAAAATCCCTTTTTTCCCCGTTCCCGTGGGAATTTCGGGAAATCCTTTCTTAGTGCTCCCCTACGCTCCCCAAGGAACCTGCATGCCAAATTTCAGCTCTCTACGACCAGTATTTTCGGCTCTGCGTTGGTATGTCAGTCAGTCAGTCAGTCAGTTTCTTCTTTTATATATTTCGATAGATAGATAGCTGTTTCCCGCGACTTCGCACGCGCCTAAACATTAAAATGTAAAAATCCCATTTTTCCCGTTCCCGTGGGAATATCAGGAAATTCTTTCTTAGTGCTCCCCTACGCTCCCCAAGAAACCTGCATGCCAAATTTCATCTCTCTACGATGATCCCCGCGACTACGTACGCGCCTTAAAATGTAAAAAAAAACATTTTTTCCCGTTCCCGTGGGAATTTCGGGAAGTCCTTTCTTAGTGCTCCCCTACGCTCCCCAAGGAACCTGCATGCCAAATTTCAGCTCTCTACGACCAGTAGTTTCGGCTCTGCGTTGATATGTCAGTCAATCAGTCAGTTTCTTCTTTTATATATTTAGATAGACATAGACATAGACATTTATTTCTCAATATCAAATTACAGCATATTTTACATGTCAAAATAAGAGAATTTCACATTGAGATCGTCAGAAAGAATACAAAATAAAAATAAAATGAAAATCAGGAATAAAATGTTTCACCGTTAGGATCGGATAGATAGATAGCTGTTTCCCGCGACTTCGTACGCGTCTAAACATTAAAATGTAATAATCCCATTTTTCCCGTTCCCGTTATCCCGAATATCGGGAAATCCTTTCATAGTGCTCCCCTGCGCTCCGCAAGGAACCTGCATGCCAAATTTCAGCTCTCTACGATGATCCCCGCGACTACGTACGCGCCTTAAAATTTATAAAAAAACATTTTTTCCCGTTCCCGTGGGAATTTCGGGAAGTCCTTTCTTAGTGTTCCCCTACGCTCCCCAAGGAACCTGCATACCAAATTTCAGATCTCTACAATGTTTCCCGCGACTTCGTACGCGCCTAAACATTAAAAAGTAAAAATCCCTTTTTTTCCCGTTCCCGTGGGAATTTTGCATAATCCTTTCTTAGCGGACGCCTACGTCATAACATCTACCTGCATGCCAAATTTCAGCCCGATCCGTCCAGTGGTTTGGGCTGTGCGTTGATAGATCACTATATCAGTCAGTCAGTCAGTCAGTCAGTCAGTCACCTTTGAGTTTTATATATTTAGATAGTTAAGTAACACATTTTAACGGTATTATTAAGTCAAGACTGATTGCTAGTTTAGTGTTGAAAGACGTCTGTGGCTGATTAGTCGCTTGGCTGCTTGATTGAATAATTTACCTTCCTGTAGCTGCATTTAATATATCTATGAAGGCAGTCCTAAGAGTATTTCAAATACGTAAAATCTGCCGCACATACATGTATTTGAAACCAAAAAACATAAATTATATTTATGTAAGTACTTACCTATAGGTTAACAATTACTGAGTCTGGTATCGGTATTGAATACAACTTTATCGCTGGGGACAATTATATTCATCGTAAAATATCACATGAAAATTTCGAAGTGCGAAAATTCTGCTCTTGTAATTTCAAACACTCGTAATACTGAGCAGTTGATTATATTATTATTATTTTAGTACCTGTCGCTCGACTCGAAAGGCATTAGTCAATACTAATGCCCATAAATTTGCTGGAATGAATAAAAAAATGTTACGGATACTTTTTTATTATTTTTAACAGTTCTATTTACAAACAGTTGGGATGTTCTTAATTATCATTTACTTCATGAAATAAGCTAAGGCTACTTTACATGACTTTTTATAATACAATCCTAAGTAAGTACTACATCTACAAATAAATACAATATTCAAATTGAGGTACTTGATATTGTTGTCTTTCTAATATCTTACAAAGTAAACTCTAGAGTGATAATATGAAGATGCCAGTTCCGAATCTGACATAGGGTCCTCTTTCTTAGTTTGAGATTCGTCTTCTTTAATTGGTTCTGCAGATTCTAGTGGTGTATTCGGTACAGGTGGTTCTACTACTGGCATAAGGACAATATTCTCTTCTGGTTTAGAAGAAGGTGGCATAACCACAGCTACCACTGAAGGCGTTTCTTTGATTGGAATATTTTCAGCTTCTATCTGCATAGTTTGCATATCCATTGCAACGTTCTCGGCTTCTTTGGTAACATTGACATCATCAATGACCACGCTCTTGTTCATCGCCATTTCTTTTTCCGAAGGCATTTCACTAACAGGTTTTGATTTTTTTTGTACCATTTCAATATCACTGTTATCAGTTTCATGGTAATTGTAATTTTTGCCCGGGAAGTAGTGGTTTATTTTAATCCCGTGGCCGATAGGGTAGAAATGTCGTGCATGACCGCTGTAAGAAACAGCATGGTCTCCGTGCTTGTTAAGACTCTTGCTAACGACCGCATTGAATCTGTTATAAGAAAAAAAATAGATAATTAATTATTATATAATTGAGTTGGTCAACTGCAGCTTAGATATTTTCAGGAAGTGTTTAATTTGTTCGACAGATTATAGGCAAGTGACATTAAATATATTTATGACACATTTAATTTTCATTTGAATTGAGAGTTGATTTTACATAACACTTCTACATATATTGTTAGCCGTGCTCATTATTTACGTAAAGTAGTAGTACTAGCTGTCTGTCTCTCTCAGGGCTCTATCTTATGAACGGAAATGCTGTGACCTCTATCGCAACAAATAATAAAAAAAAAATGGATCTAAATCATGGTCGCCATAGAGGTAACGGTTATTTTATACTTCATATCTGTCTGATAGGGTTCGTAAGAGTAAAATGTGGCTGAGCTGGGAGTTTATGTAGTGACTAAAATAGAGAAGGGTGTTGCGATGAAGATGGGACTTTTGTTAGCAAATGTGTGTAATATAAAGAAAATAATGGGCAAGTCGGTCGAAGTCGCCCTCGATGCACGTACGTCGACCAAATTGTTGATATACTGAAGAGAGGCCAAATTACCGCCGGCCGAAAGAGAGGGTTGAATGAGGAGCAGAAGCTGAAGCAGTTGGCGTTCTGTCTTCCTTCCTCAACGGGAAATAGGAAATGTATGTATGTTTACCCATTGTGGTCGTCGGCGTCGTATTGCACCTTTCTCGTGGAGCCGTCAGGCTCGACGAGGCTGTACTCGCCGCGCACCCGGTCGCCGTCGCGAGACTCCCGGTGGCTCTTGTGGTCGCCGGTCTTCTTGTCCGATACCGAGTACTCGAAATCGTACTTAGGATATGTCTGGGGAAAATGTAATCAATCAATATACATAAAACTCTTCCGTCACTGAGTGATGACAACGAACAGCCTAAAGTACTAGTCGTAGGAAGCTGAAATTTGGCACGAAGGTTCCTTGAGAAGTGTAGGGAAGCACAACAGTGGATTTTCTGAAATTTCGCCCGAATTTTCCCGGGAACGGGAAAACGTGAGATTTTACAAGTTAGTGTTTCTGCGCATACGAAGTCGCCGTCAAAAGTTAGTCTTTCATAGTCTGCTATTGCTGTTAATTTTCGGTAACTGGGTTATTTACAGTCAAATATCTGGGAGCTGAAAAGCTTATGTATTAAATAAATTAAGCAGCCTGTATAAGTTTGATAATGTGCTAAAACGAAAATAATTAGGTACGTGGTACAAAGGTATATGACAAAAAAGATAAACTATCTCAGTCGAAGCTTATACATGACTGCAAAGCTTCCTATCTGAATGAATGCAAAGAAGGATTACTCCGAAAGTTGGCAACGTCGCAAATAGCTGTCAAATATTTCGCTGTTTTCATTAATTTCTGAATATAATTAATATCTTAATTACATGGTAACTAACTAGACATGATCATTTCACTAACATGCCATGCCTCAAAGAAAGCATCCAAATCTATGAACCATCTAACAAGTTGTTAGTTGATGTAGTTGATAGCAAGTCGAAAATGAGCTTCTGTTTTTTTTAATACTTACAAAATAAGAGTCATGTTCGTAGTAGTCGTGCGAGCTGGGCCGGTGGTAAAGCTTCACCATCTGCCAGCCCTTTGAACCGTCAGCCGCTGCCGACGACTTGCCTGCACTTTGGTGGACGAACACCGCGCTTACGGTGCTCATGAAGTAAATGAATATCAAGACCTGGAAAAAAATAAACAAAGTGATAAGGTAATAAGATGTAATAATAAGAAGTCATAATGGCTATGAAGCATAGACGTAAATAATATAGACCCGGTCTAACGTACACGTAATATGTCCCCACTTCCACGGTGTCCAATCCAAAGTTCTGTCACCGAGAGTGCGTGACAATAAGCGTTTTTAAAAAAACTTTTTTCGAATCTGTTTCTCAGTAACTTAAAACTCGTCTCGTTGTTGAAAAAATGTGACCCAGCTTTAGTGTCACGATATAAGTTTAACTTTGGATTGGACACCAATGAAGTGGGGAAACATGACATGTATCTACGTTAGGCCGGGTCCATACGAAGTATTATTTATATCTATGCTATGAAGGCATAATATGAAGTAAACCACCACCATCCCAACAGCCTATTTACGTCCCTTTGCTGAGCCTCCTCTCATAACGAGAAGGATTCAGCTATTAGTACGTGGGCCCAGTGCTGATTGGGGACTTCATCAAATCCTTGAATTACTTCACAGATGCGCGCAGGTTTCCTCAAGATATTTTCCTTCACCGAAAGCTCAAATTCAGATTTGAATTTCACACAAAAGAAGCAAACATTTTAATCAAATTCGTTTTTCGATAAAACAGTGGCTGCAATTTAATGTTACACTGTTAGCACTTCACAAATTAATGTAAAGCATTAGTTATTTCAGATAGGTTAAGGGCCTAAATGAAAGTTTTTTTTTAAAACCGAGGGTTACCGAGTTTCTTGGTCAGGTCACATTTGATTTAATTTTAAACTGATACTTCCAGATTCAACACACTTGACACTTTGCACTTGAAGTATACTTACGAGTATTAGATAGATAGATAGGTAGCATTCCAACCGACTAGGTTGGAATAATTGTACTTACTGACACATTTCAAATAATATTAAAACGGAAATTTACCTTTCCCCACATTTTGTAGCACTTGATTTGAACCGTCCCTATCGGAATTAAAGAAAGAACTGTTGATGGTGCGTAGATTTTTAAACCATTTTATACTTTTCCAATACCATTATATAAATTGTTAAATCTTTGTCATCGACCAGCAATCAAGATGTGGGCAGAATAGAGTGGACATAGACTTTGCTATATTATTTAATAATAGTACCAAAAACCGTTTGCGAATCTAATATATATTTATTATTAGGCAGTATAGATAACTGGTTTATTTACAATTACCGTCTTATTTGTCTTTAATCAGAACCCAAGCAATCCAAGCATCAATGAATAAGAGTGCACTTAATGCAGACACTGAAGTCATAAAACGATTTTAAAAATGTTTCTCGGTAGTGTAATATATAAAATATTGTAATTTAAGAAATTCGTAAAAGTATTGACACAAGACCACTTGGTATATGAATGTCGGTATACGATAACACCATTTTATTGATTAAGTTAATAAGTCAATTTCATTTGTTTTATCTATCTTTGCTTTGACGAAGGATCGAACTGTAACTTCAGGTACTTAAATTCGTTTGATCATTAAATAATGTGTAATATCGCTGGAATTCTTAAGTGTCTACGCTGGTTCAAATTACTTTTATTGACCTTAATTTATATGGTTCCTTATTTATGATTCAAAATATCAGCCATAAAAATGAAACTACCTATTTTTACTATACTAATTTCTAATATACTATTTTAGTTTATTCCAAAAAATGCCACTTGTGTATTCGTCGACACAACATTACATATTTTAAAAAGATAATTATTTAATGTATTTATTTTACTTCGATATAAATTGTTTAGGTAGTCATATCCATACTATTTCCGATCCGGAACCATTATAATTTATCGTATCATCACATTACATTTCACAATGTAAAAAGTCAAAGGAACCATTCAGTCCTATCTTTTGAGGACGAGGGACCAAAACGACAACTTAGTATATTTTAAGATCTTTTATACGTAGAATGCATAGGTACGAATTCAAATCATGTGTTTAGACAATAGCAGAATCTTCTTCTACGTACGTAATTTATAGCATCATGTGTCATCAATGTGTCAGCATCATGTCATATTATGTAGGTAGGTATGTAGGTTTTTTACGGATCTGTTGATAATTAATAATTTTCAGATAGTTTGTTGGATTTTCTCTAATAATTATGTCAAAATATCGTCCCTGTATACTATGTTTTTTTTTTCAGTTTAAAAATGGTATAGGTAAACAACTTAAGTAAGTCACCTGTTGTATGTAGTAGTAACCTGTCTGTATACGAAAGTTGACGTTCCATATTTGAATTTTCCTCGAATTTTCATATCATTTTGGAACACAACTAAGTACATAACAGGTTACTTACTTAAGTTTTTTACCTATACCGTCTTTCATTTAAAACACGTTTACCAATATTGCCCACTTTCCTCTTTACCAATTCTACGGTTAAAATAGCGATTACTTATTTCACGAAAGAGAGTGGATTCTGGCCAATGTTATCGCACATCGCATCGCCGCAATTCAATGGATGCCACGGATTCATTGTCCCAGTCATTCCATGGAGTCGATATTTGCGGTCTCAGCTATAAAATTGGCACCAAGAAAAAGTCAGGAGGAAATCAGTGCTTTATGCAGTTAAAACTGGAAAAAACACCAAATACGTTATCTACTAGAACCATTGGAGAAGGATTGCACTGTACTTATTTTTACTCTTTTTTGCAGTCAAAAAAGTAGGTGGCTTTTTCAAGTGAAACTGTATTCGAAATGAAACTTCTAAAGGTAGGTTAGGTAGGTATTGGCGGGAGCTTGCATATACAACAGAGAATAGAGACGAAAAATAGGGGATGCCTTTGCATAGTGCATAGTGGAACACTATAAAGGATATAGTAATAAAAATGGATGGATCGATCTTTTTTAAAGTGCTCATACTTGTCGTTGTTAAGGTTTTTTAGTTCTGATATAGATTAGAATAGTTCTGATAGAAGCCGTGGTGGCCTAGTGGTTCGACCTACCGCCTCTCATGTAGAGGGTCGGGGGTTCGATTCCGGCTCGCACCTCTAAGTTTACTTATGTGCGAAATTCAATTTGAATTTACCACTGAGCTTTTCGGTGAAGGAAAACATCGTGAGGAAACCTGCACGCATCTGCGAAGTAGTTCAAAGATGTGTGTGAAGTCCCCAATCCGCACTGGGCCCGCGTGGGGACTATAGCCCAAACCCTCTCGTGGTGAGAGGAGGCCTGTGCCCAGTAGTGGGGGATTAGAATATAGTTTGGCACAGTTTTTCTTATCTCAGGTAATCAAATAGATAAATAAAACATGTTAAGTATATCGTAGACGTAAGTAATTGTATTTTTTGTTGATAAATATTTTTTGGTTCGCTTTAAAATATTTACATTCGATAGTTTAGTGGTGGTAGTAAGAAGGGGCGGAGTAGACGGGGGCCTTGAGGAGGACGGGAGCGGCCTTGACTACCACGGGGGCGTGCGCGGGCGCCGAGTTGTGGACGACGGCGTTGAAACCGTTGTGGTCGTCAGCGGTGTACTCCACGGTCCTGATGGAGCCGTCGGCCTCCTGGAAGGAGTACGAGCCCTTCACAACGTCGCCATCGCGGGACTCCTTCTGGGACTTGTTGTCGCCGGTGTGGCCGTCAGCCACGGAGTACGAGTACTCGTACTGCGGGTGAGACTGGTGGCAAAGAAAAGTGTATTAACTTCAAGGAAGACATTCATAGTTATGTAAATCAGAAACGGAGTATTTTAAGCAGAGAACTTACGATTTCTTCGTGGGCAACGGCGACTTTAGCGACGGGGGCGGCGTAGTGGAGGGTGGCAGGGGCGGCGTGGTAGGCGACAGGCGCGGGGGCAGAGTGGTAGGCGATAGGGGCAGGGGCAGAGTGGTAGGCGATGGGGGCAGGGGCAGAGTGGTAAGAGATAGGGGCAGGGGCAGAGTGGTAGGCGATGGGGGCAGGGGCAGAGTGGTAGGCCACGGGGGCAGCCACCAGCTTGTGGGCGATAGCCTGGGGCTGGTCGTGGCGCACGATGCTCTGCGAGGAGACGGCACCAGTGTGCGCATAGTGCGGCTCGGCCAGGAGGCCGGCCTGGGCTACCGCCGCGAAAGCGCAAAGGGCTACGATCTGGAAAATTAAATAAAAATCAGCACAAATTAAAGGGTCGTGTAGAATGTAGGGAGTAATTCCTGTATATGTCAATATATTTAGATATTTAATATTTAAATTTTGTGTCAACTTACTTTGGAGAACATGTTGTTTGCTCAGATACGTTCCAAAAGTAAATGATATTTTTTAAATATCGAGGCCTAGTTTTTATACTGGTGAATTGCAATGGGTGAGGTCAACTGAAGCATGATATGCGAATACGCGACAGCTGGTTAAGTGGTCAAGCGAGCTTTTGGCGCAACCTTGCCTCGGGTTAGTAGCGCACATTCTTCCTAGAAAGCTTTGACTATGGCATCGAAACCTACGCATTATTTATCAATATTTTCTTAGGTATTTCTAATTTTGTTCTAAATTATGTTCAAATAGTGCATTGTCATGAATTTTTTCAAGAAAGGAATGTATAGTACTTTGCGTCTAAATAAAAGAAAGCGGAATACACAAAGGAAAAGAAATTTGCTAAAGAGTGAACCTTGGCGTACCTTTTTACGTATTAGAGTATAAATACACTTGTGATACTTGTAACTTTGTAAAAACGTGCAAAATTGTAAAAAAACGTTTCTAGGATATTTTTAATTCATGATCAGAAAATATTTCGTGTTAAGCGAGTATTAAATTAGTCTTTTAGCAAGTACATTGTTAATAAGACTCAGTTTCTTATTTATTTAAAAATATAATACGAGACTAACTATTACAGAGAAGTCATAGAACTACTACTACTACTTCAGCCTATTTGCGTCCCACTGTTGGGCACAGGCCTCCTCTCATCACGAGAAGGTTTTGGGCTATAGTCCCCACGCGGGCGCGGGCCCAGTGCGGATTGGAGACCACACACATCTTTGAATTACTTCGCAAGTCATAGAAGCTTGGACATAAATCGTATACAAGCGATCTCAGAAATGGTTCTAGCGATTTGGACGAAATTGGGCTGTGCGCCCGTTTGCCTATACCATCGATAGGTACAAATACAAAAAAAATGGCCAAAAGGGGTTTTCGGGGCAAAAAATCGATCTTCGTCTCATATCCGGGAAAAATCATTTTTAGCTATTTTCACCTGAGCAAAACTATGTCGCCCGCACTGTTTATTTATCTTAGGATAAGTATTCTAGTCTTATTTTTAATTTTAATATTAAATATATAAGAATAAATAAGGAATGAGAATGTTTATTTCCACCACCACCAATAAACGCAGGACTCTTCTCACCACGAGGGTATTTTGGACTATATACTCGTACATGGTGGGTCAGAAAAAATGGCAAATAATTAACCCACAGTATCGGCTATTGATTCTAAGTATATTGTATAGGTCTTTATTTTTTTTTGAGTTGGTTAAAAAAATATATTTTGTATAGGATTCAGGCGTCGCTCACACAACCAATCCCATATACAATTATTAATTTTATTAACTCGAAAAAAATTAATGACCTATACAATATACTTAGAATCGATAGCCGATATGGTGGGTTAATTATTTGCCATATTTTCTGACCCACCGTGTATATACTCCCCACGCGAGCCCAGTGCGGATTGGGGACTTCACACACATCCTTGAATCACTTTACAGATGCATGCAGGTTTTTTCACGATGTTAACACTGTTGTAGTGTAGTCAAAACTGTTTACAGGCCAAACTCCAAATCAAATAATGTTCCACTGTGAACTAAATGTCTAAATTTCCTCGAGGGCGTGAATCAGATGTTTTGGTTTTGCAAATATAGCTTATAAGTATATAGCTCCGAATGATGCTATACACCGTTGGAAACCGCACTTAAATCGGTTTAGTACTTCCGGAGATTAACTCTAACAAACAGACAGATAGTTAGACAAAGACAGAAAAATTACCCTTTCAGTATAGTAAATATAGATAGATGCTATAATAATCCGTGAAAAAAAAGCCGTGGTGGCCTAGTGGTTCGACCTACCTCATCCTCCCCATCCGGCCTCTCATGCCGAGGGTTGGGGGTTCGATTCCGGCTCGCACCTCTAAGTTTGCTTACGTGCGAAATTCAATTCGAATTTACCATGAGCTTTCAGTGAAGAAAAAAATATGGTAAGGAAACCTGCACGCATCTGCGAAGTAATTCAAAGATATGTGTGAAGTCCCCAATCCGCACTGGGCCCGCGCGGGGATTATAGCCCAAACCATCTCATGATGAGGGAAGGCCTGTGCCCAGCAGTGGGACGCAAATAGGCTGTAGTAGAAGCTATAAAAGTAATAAAGATAGCTGGCCCGCGACTCTTTAAAATAACATTGAAATTATTAAGTTTCCTTCAGAAAGTATTTGAGCAAAACCTTTTGGCAGTTTGAATGCATTAATTTTATTGTAGGCATTTGAATCGTAGCATAAACTTAGATTTTTAATAGGTGATAATAATTTTTGTTATTAGAAAACTATCCACAAAGGCTTTTAGATCGAGTCGAATATGAGTATAGAAAAATGCGCCTCGAGTGTGTAAGAAATCAATTCAGTGCGGTAGAAGTGTATTGGATACCTACTTAATTAGCAAAATATGCGCTATAAACTATTATAAGAATGTTTATACTCGTCAACTCGTAGCTGGAGCAATTGGAGTTAAGTTTGGTCCTATAAGGTCCACTTACACCAAAGCCGGTTACCTCTGGTTATCCTCTAACTCAAGTTAAGTTGATACAACTAAACCTAAGTTAAAAGGATAACCCAGCCACGAGAGTACTAATAGGGTTTTGCGCACTGCGGCGACGAATCGTTTTAATGAATTTATTATTAAAAAAATCTAGTCGTAGTGCAATTAACGAGACTATTAAAAAAAATACACCTATTGGTGCTGTCTCGTAACGTAGTGGGATCTTTCGATACAACTTTAACAATAAATAAAAGTTACATGAAACTTTGTAGGACTTTTTGGTGTTGTATTATGAACACTCGTACACAAGTAAACTCATCGGTGCGAGCGGGATTCGAACCCCCGACTCAATTGCATGACTGCATGATAAATCACTAGGCTATAACCACGGCTTCTGGTGTAGGTATCTTGAACAATGATGCCTGCATTGTATGCGTTGTATCAACGTGGTTCCTGCAGGAAAGACAGAGAGGGAATTGCTCCGTCTCCGAGTCTGTCATTGTGTACTATACTAATCTCAACTATAATCCATACTATCCATCATCATCATCATCATTTCAGCCGAAAGACGTCCACTGCTGGACATAGGCCTCCCCCAAGGCTCGCCACTCAGACTGGTCCTGTGCTACTTGCTTCCACCGATTTCCCGCGACCTTCACGAGGTCGTCCACTAAATACTATCCATACTAATATTATAAATGTGAAAATGTGTCTGTTTGCTTGTTTGTCATTCCCTCACGTCGAAATGACTGGCCCTTTTTGCATAAAATTTGGTATGGGTCAAACCAGTTTTTCAATACTTCTATAACTATAACAATCTCTATGTACCTAAGTATAAGAATCATTAGGTACGCAAATTCTAAGTCTACGCGGGACGAAGTCGCGGACAAACGGTTAGTGTATATAAAAATGTGAATGTGTGTTTGTTTGTTTGTCCTTCCTTCACGTCGAAACGACTGGACCGATTCGAATGAAATTTGGCATGGAGATAGTTTGAGACCTTGGGAATAACATAAGATACCCACTTTTTATCTCGATATTTTCACGGGAATGGGTTTTAACAGGTCAAACCAGTTTTTTTAGGGTTTCGTACCCAAAGGGTGAAAAACGGAAGCCTATTAATATGCCTCCGATGTCCGTCCGTCCGTCCGTCCGTCCGTCCGTCCGTCTGTCTGTCACAGGGCCCTATCTCTTCAAGGGAAATAGGTAGGAATTTGAAATTTTCACAGAATGCGTGTTTCTGTGGCCGCTATCACAACAAATACTAAAAAGTTAAAATATATCTATATAAATTGTGGTCTTCATACCAGTAACTGTTTTTTTCTTTGTCTCATTTCAAGCGCTCTATCTAATGAACCATTATTGTTAGACACCTGAAATTTTCACAAAATACGCATTATTAAAGCCTCCATCACAACAAATACTGAAACAGTCAATAAGTTTATTGCCAATGCGGATTTTCACACAGGAAAGTTACGTATTTTTTCGAACGTCGCTCTTTACGTACATTAATACAATACAATTTTATAAGAATTAAAAAAATGATTTTCTGACTATAAAACAATAAAAAAAAAAACTGAAAAAAAAAATTCAATAAGTATCAAAAAAAAGAGAAAAAAAGTGTGGAGGAGGGTTTGGAGTTTGAACCCACGGTCACTTGAATGAGTTTCCACGTCGCTCACGAATACGCCACCAGAGCACTAACTAAGCTGGCGAAATTAGGTATCTATGTTCCGTAGTTAGAACGAATAGAACAAAAGTCTAATTCAAATTTCGAATATTTTTTTGTATATTCATTTAAGTCCATGATAGGACTAAATAGTTCCATGTTGCCAGTGTGGCTTCGACCCTGCCTGATAGGGTCATAAGGTACTTAGTGTTGTGATTAAATTGTTTTTTTTTTTCACTAACTGTGAATAGGGAATAGGGATTCCGCATTTGATTGATTTTTTATATTTAACTATAACTATATGTATAGTGTCATTGGGTACGCACATTCTACTTAAGTGCACGCGGGACGAAGAGGTTTGGGTTTGGAGGTAACAACAAATGTAAAGTGCTATTAAGAAAGAGAGATTTCTCATTACATATTTGCACAAACAAAATGTACGTTGACATAACGTTAGGCTTTCAATTTGCACTACTGTATGAGTAGATTAGTTACTTACTAGGCCAGCCAATATCAAGAATAATTTTATTAAAAGGAAACATCGCAAACGCGCATAATGTATTATGACTTATTTTTACATTGTGTTAGGTCCATTGAGAGTAGTTTACTTATACCCCATTAGCAGCAACCATTTTTGCACTTCGTAGTAGTAAATCTAAATCGTAGTAGTAAATGTAAATCTCGACCATTACTTATACTTATTGCCGATTTTGCAAACCCTGAGTATCGTATGATGCATTTCCTCATTGCCTCATATCATATTACATTTAATCTGGTTAGGTCGATAAATATTGTTCTATACATTTAATAGGTGACTAGGTGCTATGAAAAAAACTTGGAATTTTTAGTATACTGATCGATTTCTTATCGCCCGATTGATATGCTTTTGTAAAAATATCGATATTTTTTTGTGATATCTATATTTTTTCCCCAGGAAATTGAGTAAAATAAAACATATTGTATTCGTAATCGTATTTTTATAAATATTTTTTTGGTTCAATATTTAAATTCGATAGTTTAGTGGTGGTAGTAAGAAGGGGCGGAGTAGACGGGGGCCTTGAGGACGACGGGAGCGGACTTGACGACCACGGGGGCGTGCGTGGGCGCCGTGTTGTGGACGACGGCGTTGAAGCCATTGTGGGCGTCAGCGGTGTACTCCACGGTCCTGATGGAGCCGTCGGCCTCCTGGAAGGAGTACGAGCCCTTCACGACGTCGCCATCGCGGGACTCCTTCTGGGACTTGTTGTCGCCGGTGTGGCCGTCAGCGACGGAGTACGAGTACTCGTACTGCGGGTGAGACTGGTGGCAAAGAAAAGTGTGTTAACTTCAAGGAAGATATTCATAGTTATGTAAATCAGAAACGGAGTGTTTTAAGTAGTGAACTTACGATTTCTTCGTGGGCAACGGCCACTTTAGCAACGGGGGCGGCGTAGTGAAGGGTGGCAGGGGCGGCGTGGTATGCGACGGGCGCGGGGGCAGAGTGGTAGGAGATGGGGGCAGGGGCAGAGTGGTAGGAGATGGGGGCAGGGGCAGAGTGGTAGGAGATGGGGGCAGGGGCAGAGTGGTAGGAGATCGGGGCAGGGGCAGAGTGGTAGGCCACGGGTGCAGCCACCAGCTTGTGGGCGATGGCCTGGGGCTGGTCGTGGCGCACAATGCTCTGCGAGGAGACGGCACCAGCATGCGCATAGTGCGGCTCGGGCAGGAGTCCAGCCTGTGCTACGGCCGCAAAGGCGCAAAGGGCTACGATCTGTAAAAAAATATAAACAATGAATATATTAACTGAAACTTTATCATTAAATGCGATTTTAGTCTCAAAGTGAATTGTTTAAAGAGCTCTTCAATTTTATTTGGACATTTAAATCTTATTTACATTTTTTCAACTGGACAGGTTCTTTCCTGTACGCTACATATTAAACGTATAATTTTGTACTCACTTTGGAGAACATGTTTTGTTGCTTCGCAGATACGAATGATGCATGTGACACCCTGTGATCTAGTTTATATATAGTAACAATTTGCAATAAGTAAGGTCAAATTTGAGCAGAATGTGGCAGTGGGAGCAGTCAAACGTGCTTTCAACGCAACCTCGCCCCGGGTAGATGTGACGTGCTCGGTGAGTGCAGCCTATCGACGAATTTCACGATACAGCATGCAGCGATTAGAGAATCTCCAAATATTTTGTATTTTATACTACTGGTAGTAGAAAGGAGCCGAAATTAATATATTGCACCGCTAGTGTATAATTTATGTAGTTTAAAAAATATTGATCGATCTGAGTATCAATCTATCAATAAAATATTTAAAAAGAAAGCATAGAATACTAATGTTTATAATTATTATGAAGCACTGAACTATTACTTAGATTTTGACTCGTAGCAGAAGCACCAAAGAAAAGGAACGGTGTTAAATATGACTTCAACTTTTTCTATGGAAAAAAATTTTTTTGGTTCCGAAACCTATCATTTGTTGTATAAAATGAAAGGGCTTTCTAAGCCTTTTTTTTCTTAACATATATCACATCACATCATTACATTTCAGTCACTTGTTTCAGTCCAGTCACATGTACGACACTTTGTCTTAAGGAAAATTAAAAAGAATACTAGAAGTTAATATTTTAAAAATTTCTTTCTTGGGGATAGATATGAGGATATTAGGTACCATTTGAGGTACATTTTACAAGAAAAACATCGGTATCGAATCTGGAGGAGACCAAACTTCGTATGTTTTGAAAATGATTATTATTTTTATTTAAAACACGTAGCTGAAATGTAATGGTGTGATATATTTTTATATTTGGCTTAGATCATTTGATACTACACACCGTAGATTTCAGAACAATACATATTTTCTCCCATACAAAAAAATATCTCCTTATTTGGTGCTACGGGTCAAATTCATTTATGCCTATGGACTAAAGATCAATCGTAACGATTTTTATGCTTTTAACAACATTTGCAGCATTTTTTGGCGAACCGCTGACACTATAATAAATAAATAATTTCGAGTGAATAAGTTCCTTACCGAATAGCTTCTTCCTGCAATTTCGTCCGCGTGGAATTCGGGGTGAGCACAATTTTTATCCCCCTTTTTACCCCCTTCTGTCTGCAATTCACAAAAGGTACATGACATAGTAACCTTTTTTTGCCAATTATTAGCAGCTCAGCACAACTTCCATTTTTTACCACACAGATCGGCCCTGCGCTACCCGTAGCCAGAAAAAGCTATTTTTATTTATTTTATTAACCAGCAAACAACATTAACAGCGTTACAGCCTTACATGGATGTTTAAGGTTAAGGTATAGTACACATTTATCAGGGATCATATTTTCAGTATAGAATTTAATTCAAAATTCAAAATTCAATCATTTATTCAGCAAATTGGCCACATAGGGGCACTTTTACACGTCAGAAAAGAATTTACTAGCGCTTCCTAGACCCATTGCTTGAGAAGAAGCGCCGCAACAAACTCAAGCAGAAGGCCTTTTTTCAAAATTTACCCATAGTTATAACATTTACATTACATGTATAAAATATACATATAGGTACGTACTACAATTACATTGAAGGGATGTATAGTCCCTAACTTAAACTTAAATCTAAGATCTTAGAGATGTATAGTCTCCAAGGGTCCAGAAAAAAAATATTATGGAGATGGCCTCCATTGTCAAATAAATATAAATTCCATAGATTTCGACGGTCTCAAAATGTCAATAAATAATGAAATACATCATGTATAAAAGAGTTCATTAATACATGTCAATAAGAACATGATGAGGTCTCTCGCTTAAAATGTTTGACTTAGTAATATATTTAAAGCTAATGATTATTTTTAAACGTCCTTGCAAGCATGAACAGACCGGACCCCACAGACAGCACCCGTTCACGAGCGTGACGCGTATCTCAGCCATCGCCTTCCTCAACCATTTCTTAGGGAAGGTGGCGACCCGATCAACGACGCCGCTGTAAGCAAGGACCTTAAAGCGAGCATGACATGCTCCAGCTGCTGGACAAATTTGGTAGTAAAAGAGAAAAAAAAGAGGTAATATTTGCCCAGCGAGACACATATCATGTTACTAGTCAATAATAATAACCTAAACAGTTGGCTTAAAAGGATTCTTATCATCTAAAAAGTCATTCACCGAATAATATGCCTTCTTTAAAAGGCGGCACTTAATGAACGACTTGAACTTTTTAAATGGCATATTAGCAACATCAGAAGGCAATTTGTTATAAAATCGTATACAGTTCCCAACAAACGAAGAGCTCACTTTACGAAGACGGTAACCAGTAACAAAAAGTTTATCCTTATTCCTAGTGTTAAAATTGTGAACATCACTGTTATGCTTAAAGTCGTGCAAGTTCTTACGAGCATACATGATATTTTCAAATATGTATAGTGACGCAACGGTAAGAATGTTTATCTCCTTGAATTTTTCTCTAAGGGAGACCCGAGACCCAAGTTGATATATTGCACGTACAGCCCGCTTTTGCAGCACAAAGATGGTTTGAATGTCAGCTGCTCTCCCCCAAAGTATAATTCCGTAAGACATGACACTATGGAAATAACTATAATAGACTAACCTGGCCGTCTAATAAAATACATACTAATATTATAATTAATGTGAGAGTGTGTTAGTTTGAGGTGACCGTCAAGATAGCGTACACCGTAACGATATTCAGGACCTGATTACGCAAATAAATAGTAGCCAAATAGTACCTATGGAATATCTAGGTTAAAAAATAGTACCCTTAAACTTTTCGAAATTAGGGCCTAGTTCACGGCGTACGCTACCGAGTGTCATGCTGGCGAATGATTTATAGCTCAAAAGATAGTACCCAAAAAGTACCCAGCGCCCATTAAATTTCACCGTTCTATCTATAATAGAGAAGCTGTGATAATCCATCACTTAACTTTTTACGAACTTGATTGAATACTGTGCGAGTTTCCATAGTAGCGACGCCAAATTTCGTAGGTACACCGTTAAAGGTTGGATTATCTTGGCTTCTATTTATAGATAGGGAAGTGAAATTTGACGGTCGTAGGGTACTATTTTTTGAACTATGAATCATTCCTGAGACCTAAGCCGTTCCAGAGATGCACGCGGTGTACGCCAGCTTGACGCTCGGTAGCGTACACTGTGAACAGACCTTATATTTCGAAAAGTTTAGGGGTACTATTTTTTTATCTAGATATTCCGTAGGTACTATTTGGGTACTATTTATTTGTATAATCAGAGCCTGAATATCGTTGCGGTGTATGCTATCTTGAACTAGTTTGAGACCCTGGAAATAATAGGTACAGGATACTTGCTCGCCTTTGTACACGTGTCTCTTCTCTGCATTGATAATTGTATTTGTGTTTTTTTTCTGTACAATAAAGTGTTACTTACTTACTTGAGGTTTTTAACTTATTTTTAGGTACGTATAGTAAACTACTATTTCGGGTACGCAAATTCTGTCTACGCAACGGGCAACGGCCAGTTCCTAAAACAGTAAAAATACACCATGCACAGACATTGTATTTGTATGACTATGAACACCATTTATTTTTACTCACTTTCTATTTTTGTTCAAGAAGTTTCGAAGTAGAGGGGGGCCTTAAGAATAATGGGAGTGGCCTTAACGATATTATTCCTAGATATCTAGGATTAGATACATATCTATATATCTAGGATAGATACCTAGGGTTAATTATTTAGCTCTAATTGTAACCTAAATTAAAAATTAAGATGGTAGACTAGTACCTACAACTACTAGAAACTGTAATAAAAACATTTTCAATCTAACATTATTAATTAGTAACTAGGTGAACGACATTTGCTCAAAAGGAAATAGCTAAAAATAAGTTATAATGGGACACAGCTAGATTGTTAGATGAACCCGTAAGACTTCTAGACTTAATTGCAAATTTCATCCTTATCGTTGGACCTATTTCTGACAAAGTTAGCTCGTTGCAAATATAAAAAAAGGTGTGTGACATTGTTTTGGCAATCATAAATATCGAAGACGCCCGAAGTTACCCGAACGACGTCCGAAAGTGCACGAATACCGAGTTTCGGCGAAGGCAAAGATGCGGTCATTTCTCGGGTTAAACAAAACTGGCAAAACCGAAACCAAAACCTAACCTTGAACACCAAAAGAAAGTGTTTTTCATCTGAGGGAAGTAAAATAAAAAAAAATATGTCGTAGAGGCGTAATGGTATTTGTTTATAAATATTGTTTTTGGTTCACATATCAATAATTACTTAGTTTAGTGGTGGTAGTAAGAAGGGGCGGAGTAGACGGGGGCCTTAAGGACGACGGGAGCGGCCTTGACGACCACGGGGGCGTGCGCGGGCGCCGTGTTGTGGACGACGGCGTTGAAGCCGTTGTGGTCGTCAGCGGTGTACTCCACGGTCCTGATGGAGCCGTCGGCCTCCTGGAAGGAGTACGAGCCCTTTACGACGTCTCCATCGCGGGACTCCTTCTGGGACTTGTTGTCACCGGTGTGGCCGTCAGCGACGGAGTACGAGTACTCGTATTGCGGGTGAGACTGGTGGCAAAAAAGATGTATTGATTTCAAGGAAAATATTCATAGTTATGTAAATCAGAAACGGAGTGTTTTAAGTAGGTAGTGAACTTACGATTTCTTCGTGGGCAACGGCGACTTTAGCGACGGGGGCGGCGTAGTGGAGGGTGGCAGGAGCGGCGTGGTAGGCGACAGGCGCGGTGGCAGAGTGGTAGGCGATGGGGGCAGGGGCAGAGTGGTAGGCCACGGGAGCAGCCACCAGCTTGTGGGCGATGGCCTGGGGCTGGTCGTGGCGCACGATGCTCTGCGAGGAGACAGCAGCGGCCGAGGAGTAGTGCGGCTCGGCCAGGAGCCCGGCACGGGCCACGGCCACGAACGCGCAAAGGGATACGATCTGTAGGAAACAAAACATATTGTTTAATATAATATAATAAAACACTGAATCATAATTAAATATTACAAAAATATATTCTTCATAATTAGATATTTATCATTTGACATACTTTAGAGATCATGATTGGTAATACTGCAGGTACGTCGTGAATGTAACTGATGACAATGTGATAATGTATTCTCGTTTTATACTCGAGTTCTGCGTGCGATAATCAGGTTGTAGGGCAACCTTGCTCGGGGTCAGACTACTTGCGAATGTGCAATACTTTCTCATTCAAAAACTGAACGAGATAAGAATGTTTCTTTTGAGAAGGCTTGCTTTTGGTCGAAGTAAATGTTTCAATAAATATTAGTTAAAATATTTCTCACGATAGCTTTTGTATTCAGCAATATCGTGATATTTTCGAATTTTGCTAAGCCAACAATATCTTTTAAAGCTGTTATGAACTTAACTTTTTCATGTTGTACTTTAATTGCATCATTTTTTTCTTAAAGGATAGAGCTAGACTAAAAAAAAACATGGATGGATTGTGTGAAAGAGGATGTGCGAGTAGTTAATTTTTTTAGCGCATTGAATTGAAGCTTGTTTTAGAAAAGTTTTTTTTTACTTTTTAGCTATCGGTGGATAGGTTTGTCAGTCTGTTCATCTCTTGCAACGCTAAGTTGTTACAACTTTGCGAGATCATTTGCCGGTTACTTTCGAATCAGTCTAGCTCTTCAATAAGAAGACCTTCTATTGATTTAAGACTAAAAACCCCAGTACACCAAAATTTCAGATGGATTGGAGCATTCGTATTCTCAGCAAATACTTTCTTTTGATACCCATATAATAGGAGTGCATTAAATAAAAAAGTTAAAAAAAAATAGAAACAATCTTTTATTTCAAAGATAAAGATAAAAACCATTTATTCAAGTAGGATTTTACAATCACTTTTGCACCGTCATTATGTACAGTTTGATGTAGTTATCATTAAAAACATACCGTTATCCGCTGCAAGCTTCGTCATTGATTTAGGTACCTACATCTTCTACTTTGTATCACACTTTTTTTTTAATCACACGCACTATATCGAATTTTAACTAAGTCCTTAAGCGCACACATATTTATTACTCCAATTCAGGCCAGGCATTCTTGTCACTTAAATAATCTTCTACACAATAGTAACCTTTGCGCAGCAGAGCACTTTTTAAATATTTTTTAAGTTCCGGGAGGGGCAGGTTCATGGCTTCTCGGGGTAGTTTATTGTAATAAAGAATACATTGACTCATAAATGATCTAAAAACTTTTCTCACACGAAATTTTGGTACTGCTATTTTATGTTTATGTCTGGTGTTGATCATCTTTTTAAAGGAATTCATATTTTTTACGGCATAGATAATGGTTTCGTAAATATATTGTGAGGCCACAGTTAGTATGCCAATCTTTGGAAAAAGTTCCCTTAGAGATTCACGTGAACCCATGTTATAAATTGCTCGTACTGCTCTTTTTTGTAAAACAAAAATTACTTTTATATCAGCGGCTTTACCCCAAAGTAAGATTCCGTATGACATTATGCTATGAAAGTAGGCAAAGTAGACGAGACGAGCCGTTTCTACATTGGTCAGGTGTCTGATTTTTCTAATAGCGAAAGCAGCTGAACTCATCTCATTGCAAATTTTTGTCCAAAGTTAAACCCAGAAAAAGAGTTTTATCAACTAATTGTAAAGTCTCTCCATTCAGTATTATATTAGTTCTTGTAGGTTTTACATTAGGCAGAGCAAACCGTATACATTTAGTTTTTTGGCATTTAGCATCAGATTGTTAATTGTGAACCATTTTAATACATTTTCAAGGGTTTCATTTAATTTCAATGCTCTAAAAACAATAAAATTAAGTTTTCCTTTAAAACTTTTTACTATCAACTTATTACGTCATTACACAATTTATCACCACATAGTATAAAACAAAGTCGCTTTCTCTGTCCCTATATCCCTATGTATGCTTAAATCTTTAAAACTACACAACGGATTTTGATGCGGTTTTTTTGAAAATGAAAATGAAAATGAAAATAATTATTCAGCAAATAGGCCACATCTGGGCACATCTGGGACACGTCACTTTTAAATGAATTTTACAGAAATGAATTTACCATTATTATTAATTTTAATAGATAGAGTGTTTCAAGAGGAAGGTTTTCGTATATAATTTGTTATAGTTTAACGGGAACGCTATAACCGAATTCCACGCGGGCGAAGTCGCGGGCAGAAGCTAGTTATGATATAAAAGCTTGTCGCGAGATTTGCCTGTGTAGATAAATTATCAAATATAATTAAATGCGAGTAGGTACTTAAATCTTTACTTATCGCTGGACGTATTTCACAGTCTGTTCATCGGATAAGTCGTTTGCCGGATAATTTCGAACAGACTGGTTCCTCAACAAGGAGATATAATCATTTTGGACTAGAAACCCCAGGACACCAAAATTTCACACAGATTGGAGTATTTGTATTCTCAGCAAATCCTTTCTTTTGATCTTTAGAAGTCCGCCATATTGGATTTAAAGTGATGTCACTTTATTTTTCGAGCTACTCACAGTAAGCCCTTTCATTTGATACCCATATTTTAGGAGTGCATCAATAATAACTAGTCCGTCATCTTGGGTGTTCCGCCATGTTGGATTTGGAATGATGTCTCACTGCTAACTATGTATTATCTTCCAAACTAAACATGTATAGAAAATTTCAGGTCAATCTGTTGAAATATATCTGCTTCAAAATTGAGTTGCAAGATTCCACCCGAACAGACATACATACTGAGCAATTTGAATAAAAGCTTTTAAAATACATTACGCATAGACATTTTCATACATTTTTAATTAATTCGAAGATTCGAGATCTTATGGATTCTTAATGGGGGATCATAGGATTTCGGTGTCCATGGGCCGCAGTGATAAATTACCAGCAGGTGGGCTGTGCGCTCGCTTGCATCAATGACATAAAAAAGTAGCTAGAACTAGACAACTGACTTCTGTTCGAGTGGAAATAGCTAAAAATAAGTTGTCGTAAATACCTATGAGACACACCTAGACAGTTTTTTCGCACCCGTAAAGATAAAAGAGTCGTTTCTGAAATTGGTCTCATAGGTGCTGATGGTTTAAATATAAATGGCTAGCTCGTTTAAATTAAAAGATAAGTTATGAGATGGTTTTGGCAATCATGAATGACTAACTCGCCCGAAGTTAACCGAGTGATGCAAGACAAGCACGAGTATCAAGTTTCGACCATTTCTTTACCAAAACCTAAGCTAACCTAATCTAGGTAGGTTTTGGTAGTTTGGGCAGAGACAAGGTAGATTTAGATTGTCAATCTCCTTACATTACGGCGTACGTCGGAAATAGCCAGGGCGCTTCAACTTTTCATACTTCGCCTGTACAGGGCCATCTAGATGTTGCTCATGGTGTCAAAATTTATATGCAGGCTACCTAAGCAGCGACATCTATTATCGCATTTAGCACTTATTTCGGGCGTACGCTGTTTGTTTGAAGTTTGTCTAGGTTTATCTTATTTTTCTATGGTTTAGGTAAAGAAATGGTCGAAACTTGGTACTCAACCAATCAACCATTAGACCAAACAGAGAGGTATGTACTACTTACATACCGTAGGTACTTACTCTGTTTTGTCTAATCTTACTCACAAACCTTTCTCTTTGGTCCAGTGGTTGATTGGTATAAAATGCCTTTTGACTTATACGTCCTCTAATTGTCTACTTTTTGTGAGTGCAAGCAATCCCATCAAAACATAAATGTTAAAAAAAAGCAAAGTTGAATATTAATAATAATAATAATAATGTCTTTATTAGCAGGTATACATCACCCATATGGTAAAAAATATTAATTCACCAATAAAAGAAGTGAGATCTATATTATATGGGTGCAAAGTTCTGCGAGTCACTTGGGATGTATTTCAAGATCAAGAGCTGACTTTGCCAGTTTTCACGTACATGCTGAGTATATCAGAGGCAAGGTAGATTTTTCGAACGACGTCCGAAAGTGCACGAATACCGAGTTTCGGCGAAGGCACAGACTCAGTAATTTTTTAGGCTAAAACAATTCTGGCAAAACCGAAACCAAAATCTAACCTTAGGTTGAAAAACCAAAAGAAAGTGTTTATCATCTGAGGGAATTAAAATAATAATAATAATAAGTCGTAGAGGCGTAATGGTATTTGTTTATAAATATTTTTTTTTCGTTCACATATCAATAATTACTTAGTTTAGTGGTGGTAGTAAGAAGGGGCGGAGTAGACGGGGGCCTTGAGGACGACGGGAGCGGCCTTGACGACCACGGGGGCGTGCGTGGGCGCCGAGTTGTGGACGACGGCGTTGAAGCCGTTGTGGTCGTCAGCGGTGTACTCCACGGTCCTGATGGAGCCGTCGGCCTCCTGGAAGGAGTACGAGCCCTTCACGACGTCGCCATCGCGGGACTCCTTCTGGGACTTGTTGTCGCCGGTGTGGCCGTCAGCGACGGAGTACGAGTACTCGTACTGCGGGTGAGACTGGTGGAAAAGAAAGATGTATTAACTTCAAGGAAGATATTCATAGTTATGTAAATCAGAAACGGAGTGTTTTAAGTAGTGAACTTACGATTTCTTCGTGGGCAACGGCCACTTTAGCAACGGGGGCGGCGTAGTGAAGGGTGGCAGGGGCGGCGTGGTAGGCGACAGGCGCGGGGGCAGAGTGGTAGGCGATGGAGGCAGGGGCAGAGTGGTAGGAGATGGGGGCAGGGGCAGAGTGGTAGGCCACGGGAGCAGCCACCAGCTTGTGGGCGATAGCCTGGGGCTGGTCGTGGCGCACGATGCTCTGCGAGGAGACGGCACCAGTGTGCGCATAGTGCGGCTCGGCCAGGAGGCCGGCCTGGGCTACCGCCGCGAAAGCGCAAAGGGCTACGATCTGTAAGAAACAAAACATATTGTTTAATATAATATAATAAAACACTGAATCTAAATTAAAGATTACAAAAAGATATTCTTCATAATTAGATATTTATCATTTTACATACTTTAGAGATCATGATTGGTAATGCTGCAGGTACGTCGTGAATGTAACTGATGACAATGTGATAATGTATTCTCGTTTTATACTCGACTTCTGCGTACGATAATCAGGTTGTAGTGCAACCTTGCTCGGGTCAGACTACTTGCGAATATGCAATACTTTCTCATTCAAAAACTGAACGAGACAAGAATGTTTCTTTTGAGAAGGCTTGCTTTTGGTCGAAGTAAATGTTTCAATAAATATTAGTAATAGTACATTATTGCAGAGACCGCCAAGTAGCGCATTGCCGGACGAGTCAGTTAGCAGGCTGAGCGAAGCGAATGGATGAATGGATGGGGAAAGTGCGCCTAACATAAATATATCGAAAACTATAAATATAACTCAACTAGTAGTGGGCTGTTTACAAGGCATAGGGGCGAAATAAATTTAGGCGCAAGGTAAGTACCCCACATCAGTATTTACTACTTCCATGATCGTGAATGATTTGGCCATGGAAGTTGTACTTATTACTTCCATGGATTTGTCAATTTCTCTACAGACATTGAAAAAAAAACACACACGACAATAATGTTTTTGCTGGCTAAGGCCGGCAATGGACAGCCTCGCGTCTTCTTTTTTGAAAGTAACACGAACATTTATTTCCAAACATGTTTGAGAAAAAACATTTCTCACGACAGCTAGTGTATTCAGCAATATAGTGATATTTTCGCATTTTGCTAAGCCAACAATACATTTCAAAGCTGTTGAACTTGACTTTTTTATCTTGTACTTTAATTGCATCATTATTTTCTTAAAGGATAGAGGTAGACCAATAAAAGCATGGATGGATTGTGTGAAAGAGGATGTGCTTAAAAACAGTGCAACGACCTCTGAGATGACGGCTGAAAGAGAAAAACCGGCCAAGTGCGAGTCGGACTCGCGCACCGAGGGTTCCGTACAAACCTGTAAGGTTTACAAAGTTCGTTCTTTACGACAATCGAGTCATAACTATGGTATTTTTATTGCAAAATGAAATTCATAACATTACAATGGGGAAAGATGGAGTAGCATAAATTTAAGACAAAGATCTTAAAAAATATATATTTTGTAATGTAACTAAAAATTTAAGGTTTTCGGAATTTTTCCTTTATGTGTGCTATAAAACGTTGCTTCATGCCAAATTTCAAGATTCTAGGTCGACTGGAAGTACCCTTTAGGTTTTGATTCCCTTGCGAGTACTTGCGAGTTTCAAAATATGCAGCTTAAATTTCTGTTTCTTTTGATTGCGTTGACATAGAAGTTTGATTTTGTTACAGCTTAAAGGTATTATAGACCTGAGTATTTGGTATGAATTTCAATTTAATACCTCTACGCGTTTATGAGGAAATGGGTAGTAAGGTTAAAATTATTAAAAAAAAAATATTATGTGATGTAACTAAAAATTTATGGTTTTCGTAATTTTTCCTTTATCTATGCTATAAGACGTTGCTTCGTACCAAATTTCAAGATTCTGAGTTCACGGGAAGCACCCTGTAGGTTTTGATTCCCTTGCAAGTGTCGAAAATTTGCGGCATAAACGGCTGTATCTTTTGATTGCGTTGGCTTAGAAGTTTGATTTTTTCACAGCTTCAAGGGACAGTAGACCTGAGTAATTGATATAAATTTCAGCTTCATACCTCCACGCGTTCCTGAGAAAAAGGGTCTTGACAGACGGACGGACAGACGGACAACAAAGTGATCCTATAAGGGTTCCGTTTTTTCCTTTTGAGGTACGGAACCCTAAAAATGGAAAAAAGAAACGTTTTTTGCCGACCGGTAAAGACATGATGATGATAAAGACCATTATTTCGTTCAACGATTGCTATAGCTGGTATTGCTAGCGCGACAAGCTTTTATTTCATATAAATTGTGTAATGACGTTTTAAGTTGATAGTAAAAGTTTTAAAGGAAAAGTTATTTTTCACTTCTCTTGCTCGTAAAGTTGTACTTTAGGCTGACAGAAGGCTGCATAAAATTGAATTTTAGGCTCTAGAGCATAAAGTAAAATCTTTGTCTAAGACTAAGGAGATGAGGGCATACAGCCACATACACTTTTAAGCTTCATATAATCTTATACATGAAACATGCTTTTTCTTGTGATTTATTCTTTATATTCTCTATTTTTAAAAATGAGTATGGATTATCAAATTAATAATGAAAAATTTATCGACGAAAAGGTGTGTGTATTCCTGAAAATCAAACAAAAAAAACATAACATTACACGGGGCGTGACTTAAGTCAAACGTCACATTGCTGAAAATTAAAAAAGAAAAATGAAATGGCGGAAATTCATTCTTTGTTTTGAATTGCAAAAAATTGGTGCGTTGAGTTTTTTTATTTGAATTTCTTTCAATTTCGTGAATTCTAATTTCAAAGATGTCATCATCGAGTAGTGATGATGAAATAGTGCTTTCACCGAATAATACTACGATGGAGAGAAACGATAAAAACTTAGTTATTAGCGGAATGTGTCATTTTTAATAATATTTAATTTCCTCGCAGTCGAAGTGAAAAGCAGAGTGTAAAACACGAGCATAAAACCCATTTTCCTCTTGACTTACTATACACCCTCGCCTCTCGGCTCGGGTGTATATCTGTAAATCTCGGGTAAAATGGCTTGTTTTATATTCTCGTTGTACAATCTACTATTTTTTAGCGCATTGAAATGAAACCTTGTATTAGAAAAGTTTTTTTTTTACTTTTTAGCTATCGGTGGACAGGTTTCTCAGTCTGTTCATCTCTTGCAACGCTGAGTTATTACAACTTGCGAGATCGTTTGCCGGTTACTTTCGAATCAGTCTAGCTCTTCAATAGGAAGAGCTTCTATTGATTTAAGACTAAAAACCCCAGAACACCAAAATTTCAGATGAATTGGAGCATTCGTATTCTCAGCAAATCCTTTCTTTTGATACCCATATAATAGGAGTGCATTAAATAAAAAGTAAAAAATAAATAGAAACAACCTTTTATTTCAATGCTCTAAAAATAATAAAATTAAGTTTTCCTTTAAAAATTGTTGCTATCAACCTTATAACGTCATTACACAATTTATTATGATATACGAGTAAAAGCTTGTCGAGAGATTTGCCTGTGTAGATTAATTATCAAATATAATTAAATGCGAGTTTGTACTTAAATCTTTATTTATCGCTGGACATATTTCACAGTCTGTTCATCGGATAAGTCGTTTCCGGTTAATTTCGAACAGACTAGTTCCTCAATTAGGAGACCTTATAATGATTTTAGACTAAAAACCCCAGGACACCAAAATTTCACACAGATTGGAGTATTTGTATTCTCAGCGAATCCTTTCTTTTGGTCTTCATGAGTCCGCCATATTGGATTTAAATTGATGTCACTTTATTTTTCGAGCTATTCTCAGCAAGCCCTTTTCACTTGATACCCACATTGTAGGAGTGCATCAATAATATCTAGTCCGCCATCTTGGGTGGTCCGCCATATTGGATTTAGAATGATGTCTCACTGATAACTATGTATTGTCGTCTAAACTAAACGTAAACAGAAAATTTCAGGTCAATCAGTTGAAAGATATCTGTTTCAAAATTGAGTTGCAAGATTACACCCGAACAGACATACATACAGAGCAAGTTGAATAAAAGCCTTTAAAATACATCACGCTAGACATTTTCATACATTTTTATTTCTAAGAACACTTATTTTCCGACTCACATTTAAATATTTATGTTCAATAATTTTAATGATGGTGATAAGAAGTGACGAAGTATACCTTCGGGGGCCATAAGGAGAACGGGAGCGGCCTTGAAGATATTTTTCATTGTAATGAAGGGTTACTTTTACCTTTTCTAAATGTATTCTCAATTATTAACATGCTTTAGTTCAACTTCTAGAAACTACAGCAAATCGCATTTCAATCTGATACTATCGAGAAGTGGTATTCCATCTTAGGCCTCAGGGTAGGTAACGCATTCGAGATCTTATGGATTCTTAATGGGGGATCATAGGAATTCGGTGTCCATGGGCCGCAGTGATCACTTACCAGCAGGTGGCCTGTGCGCTCGTTTGCCTATACCAATGACATAAAAAAGTACCTAGCTAGAACTAGACTACTGACTTCTGTTCGAGTGGATATAGCTAAAAATAAGTTGTCGCAAATACCTATGAGACCCACCTGGACTGTTTTCCGAGACCGTAAACAGATAGAGTCGTTTCTGAAATTGGTCTGATAGTGATAGTTTAAATATAAACGGCTAGTTAATTTAAATTAAAAGATAAGTTATGAGATTGTTTTGGCAATCATGAATGACGAAATCGCCCGAAGTTTTCTCAGGGAATTAAAATAAAAAAAATAAGTCGTAGAGGCGTAATGGTATTTGTTTATAAATATTTTTTTTGGTTCACATATCAATAATTACTTAGTTTAGTGGTGGTAGTAAGAAGGGGCGGAGTAGACGGGGGCCTTGAGGACGACGGGAGCGGCCTTGACGACCACAGGGGCGTGCGTGGGCGCCGAGTTGTGGACGACGGCGTTGAAACCGTTGTGGTCGTCAGCGGTGTACTCCACTGTCCTGATGGAGCCGTCGGCCTCCTGGAAGGAGTACGAGCCCTTCACCACGTCGCCATCGCGGGACTCCTTCTGGGACTTGTTGTCGCCGGTGTGGCCGTCAGCCACGGAGTACGAGTACTCGTATTGCGGGTGAGACTGGAGGCAAAGAAAGATGTATTAACTTCAAGGAAGATATTCATAGTTATGTAAGTCAGAAACGGACTGTTTTAAGTAGTGAACTTACGATTTCTTCGTGGGCAATGGCGACTTTAGCGACAGGGGCGGTGTAGTGGAGGGTGGCAGGGGCGGCGTGGTAGGCGACAGGCGCAGGGGCAGAGTGGTAGGCGATGGGGGCTGGGGCAGAGTGGTAGGAGATGGGGGCAGGGGCAGAGTGGTAGGCCACGGGAGCAGCCACCAGCTTGTGGGCGATAGCCTGGGGCTGGTCGTGGCGCACGATGCTCTGCGAGGAGACAGCAGCGGCCGAGGAGTAGTGCGGCTCGGCCAGGAGCCCGGCACGGGCCACGGCCACGAACGCGCAAAGGGATAGGATCTGTAAGAAACAAAACATATTGTTTAATATAATATAATAAAACACTGAATCTCAATGTGAAATTCTCTTATTTTGACATGTAAAATATGCTGTAATTTGATATTGAGAAATAAATGTCTATGTCTATGTCTATTAAAGATCTAAGAAAAAGATATTCTTCATAATTAGATATTTATCATTTTACATACTTTAGAGATCATGATTGGTAATGCTGCAGGTACGTCGTGAATGTAACTGATGACAATGTGATAATGTATTCTCGTTTTATACTCGACTTCTGCGTACGATAATCAGGTTGTAGTGCAACCTTGCTCGGGGTCAGACTACTTGCGAATGTGCAATACTTTCTCATTCAAAAACTGAACGAGACAAGAATGTTTCTTTTGAGAAGGCTTGCTTTTGGTCGAAGTAAATGTTTCAATAAATATTAGTAATAGTACATTATTGCAGAGACCGCCAAGTAGCGCATTGCCGGACGAGTCAGTTAGCAGGCTGAGTGAAGCGAATGGATGAATGGATGGGGAAAGTGCGCCTAATATAAATATATCGAAAACTATAAATATAACTCAACTAGTAGTTGGCTGTTTACAAGGCATAGGGGCGAAATAAATTTAGGCGCACTTACCCCACATCAGTATTTACTACTTCCATGATCGTGAATGATTTGGCCATGAAAGTTGTACTTATTACTTCCATGGATTTGTCAATTTCTCTACAGACGTGTCTTAAATAGCAAGTGAATTGAAAAAAAACACACACGACAATAATGTTTTTGGTGGCCAAGGCCGGCAATGGACAGCCTCGCGTCTTCTTTTTTTGAAAGTAACACGAACATTTCCAAACATGTTTGACAAAAAATAGTTCTCACGACAGCTAGTGTATTCAGCAATATAGTGATATTTTCGCATTTTGCTAAGCCAACAATAAATTTCAAAGCTGTTGAACTTGACTTTTTCATCTTGTACTTTAATTGCATCATTTTTTTCTTAAAGGATAGAGGTAGACCAAGAAAAGCATGGATGGATTGTGTGAAAGAGGATGTGCTTAATAACAGTGCAACGACCTCTGAGATGACGGCTGAAAGAGAAAAATGGAAAAAAGAAACGTTTCTTGCCGACCGGTAAAGACATGATGATGATAAAGACCATTATTTCCTTCAACGATTGCTATAGCTGGTATTGCTAGCGCGACAAGCTTTTATTTCATATAAATTGTGTAATGACGTTTTAAGTTGATAGTAAAAGTTTTAAAGGAAAAGTTATTTTTCACTTCTCTTGCTCGTAAAGTTGTACTTTAGGCTGACAGAAGGCTGCATAAAATTGAATTTTAGGCTCTAGAGCATAAAGTAAAATCTTCGTCTAAGACTAAGGAGATGAGGGCATACAGCCACATACACTTTTAAGCTTCATATAATTTTATACATGAAACATGCTTTTTCTTGTGATTTATTCTTTATATTCTCTATTAAAAAAAAATAGTATGGATTATCAAACTAATAATTAAAAATATAACGACGAAAAGGTGTGTGTTATCCTGAAAATCAAACAAAAAAAACATAACCATGGCATTACACGGGGCGTGACTTAACTCAAACGTCACATTGCTGAAAATTAAAAAAGAAAAATTAAATGGCGGAAATTCATTCTTTGTTCTGAATTGCTAAAAATTGGTGCGTTGAGATTTTTTTATTTTAATTTCTTTCAATTTCGTGAATTCTAATTTCAAAGATGTCATTATCGAGGTGTGATGATGAAATAGTGCTTTCACCGAATAATACTACGATGGAGAGAAACGCTAAAAACTTAGTTGAAAATATATTGCCGCAAAATCCAAGCCATTAGCGGAATGTGTTCTTTTTAATAATATTTAATTTCCTCGCAGTGTCGCAGTCGAAGTGAAAAGCAGAGTGTAAAACACGAGCATAAAACCCATTTTCCCCTTGACTTACTATACACCCTCGCCTCTCGGCTCGGGTGTATATCTGTAAATCTCGGGTAAAATGGCTTGTTTTATGCTCTTGTTGTACAATCTACTATTTTTTAGCGCATTGAAATGAAACCTCGTTTTAGAAAAGTTATTTTTATACTTTTTTGCTATCAGTGGACAGGTTTCTCAGTCTGTTCATCTCTTGCAACGCTGAGTTATTACAACTTGCGAGATCGTTTGCCGGTTACTTTCAAATCAGTCTAGCTCTTCAATAGGAAGACCTGCTATTGATTTAAGACTAAAAACCCCAGAACACCAAAATTTCAGATGAATTGGAGCATTCGTATTCTCAGCAAATCTTTTCTTTTGATACCCATATAATAGGAGTGCATTAAATAAAAAGTAAAAAATAAATAGAAACAACCTTTTATTTCAATGCTCTAAAAATAATAAAATTAAGTTTTCCTTTAAAAATTGTTGCTATCAACCTTATAACGTCATTACACAATTTATTATGATATAAAAGCTTCTCGCGAGATTTGGCTGTGTAGATTAATTATCAAATATAATACTATCGAGTAGTGGTATTCCATCTTAGGCAGGGCAGGGTAGGTAACGCATTCGAGATCTTATGGATTCTTAATGGGGGATCATAGGAATTCGGTGTCTTACCAGCAGGTGGACTGTGCGCTCGTTTGCCTATACCAATGACATAAAAAAGTACCTAGCTAGAACTAGACTACTGACTTCTGTTCGAGTGGAAATAGCTAAAAATAAGTTGTCGCAAATACCTATGAGACCCAGCTGGACTGTTTTTCCGAGACCGTAAACAGATAGAGTCGTTTCTGAAATTGGTCTGATAGTGATAGTTTAAATATAAACGGCTAGTTCGTTTAAATTAAAAGATAAGTTATGAGATTGTTTTGGCAATCATGAATGACGAAATCGCCCGAAGTTATCTCAGGGAATTAAAATAAAAAAATAAGTCGTAGAGGCGTAATGGTATTTTTTTATAAATATTTTTTTGGTTCACATATCAATAATTACTTAGTTTAGTGGTGGTAGTAGGAAGGGGCGGAGTAAACGGGGGCCTTGAGGACGACGGGAGCGGCCTTGACGACCACAGGGGCGTGCGTGGGCGCCGAGTTGTGGACGACGGCGTTGAAGCCGTTGTGGTCGTCAGCGGTGTACTCCACGGTCCTGATGGAGCCGTCGGCCTCCTGGAAGGAGTACGAGCCCTTTACCACGTCGCCATCGCGGGACTCCTTCTGGGACTTGTTGTCGCCGGTGTGGCCGTCAGCGACGGAGTACGAGTACTCGTACTGCGGGTGAGACTGGTGGAAAAGAAAGATGTATTAACTTCAAGGAAGATATTCATAGTTATGTAAATCAGAAACGGAGTGTTTTAAGTAGTGAACTTACGATTTCTTCGTGGGCAACAGCCACTTTAGCAACGGGGGCGGCGTAGTGAAGGGTGGCAGGGGCGGCGTGGTAGGCGACAGGCGCGGGGGCAGAGTGGTAGGCGATGGGGGCAGGGGCAGAGTGGTAGGAGATGGGGGCAGGGGCAGAGTGGTAGGCCACGGGAGCAGCCACGAGCTTGTGGGCGATAGCCTGGGGCTGGTCGTGGCGCACGATGCTCTGCGAGGAGACAGCAGCGGCCGAGGAATAGTGCGGCTCGGCCAGGAGCCCGGCACGGGCCACGGCCACGAACGCGCAAAGGGATACGATCTGTAGGAAACAAAACATATTGTTTAATATAATATAATAAAACACTGAATCTAAATTAAATATTACAAAAAGATATTCTTCATAATTAGATATTTATAATTTGACATACTTTAGAGATCATGATTGGTAATGCTGCAGGTACGTCGTAAATGTAACTGATGACAATGTGATAATGTATTCTCGTTTTATACTCGACTTCTGCGTGCGATAATCAGGTTGTAGTGCAACCTTGCTCGGGGTCAGACTACTTGCGAATGTGCAATACTTTCTCATTCAAAAACTGAACGAGGCAAGAAAGTTAAATTTGAACCGAATGGTTTCATATGCATATCGTTTGGTTAGTAATATATCTGGCATATAAACATCGCCAGGAGTCCTGCACGCATCTGCCAATTTAATTTCCGTGCGAAGTCCTAGCTTAGACCCTCAGGAAAAGATAAGTTCCTTGTCCAGTAGTAGGACGTAAATATTCTGTTATGGTGTTTGTAGGTATAGTCCCTCCCGTAGCCATAAGCTTATAGTCCCCTCTCACCATTCTGGTTTTCTTTTTAACTCTTTCGCCTTCCAAGCCATATTATTGTGGAATGCTCTACCGCTCTGTATTAGGAAAGTCCAGACCAAATTCGCCTTCAAGTGTATGGTTCGCAAGCATTTCCTCAAAAAAGTGTATGATTCTGCTTAATGTTCGATCAGTAAGTATATTTATATATGTATGTCGTATAGTCACAGCGATGGCGCCACTATCGCGCCTTGCCAGGCCTTGGATTGCCTTTTCGATTAGTCATTTCTTCCATGTCCTTGAGATTCTGTATGGTACCTTGAATATCATTGGTAAGGAAACGTCAAGCGAATAGCTTGGGCGTAGCCGGCACTGGGTTGGTAATTGGAAAAGCTATGTTGCTTGGCGAGTGCACTGGGCCCCGTAGATTGGCCAGTAGCTGGAATCTAAATCAGATACGCGTTTGACCGCTTAGAACAAGACCTGTCATTCGGACTTTTGACAGTTGATTTTTGGAGCGAAGGCCGGGAAACCAACCCAGTAGCTGGAAACGTCGCGTTTCTGGTTTTCCTATGATATTTCCAAGATATACGACGCCTGTGAGAGTTACTGTGTTATTCCTAGTCTCCGTCGACATCAGAAGTTGGGATTCGACGACGCCTACCAAACAGAAAAGTCGATTGTGTACCTTGGCGAGAACCCATTATTATTAGCCGACAAACACAGCATTAAAGATCAAACAATGATTGTAGCGATTGAAAAAGTGCCACATAACGTGTTCTAGTGACTAAGAATATCAAGAAGATGTAATTTGGTCAAAAGTTCATAATTGGTTCAGTGTGCCAAAGGTTGACTTTGACAATAACCTCAGACGAATATTGATTTTTCATTGATTTATCCGAAGATGGTTGATCCATTGTCGCCGTGTTGTAACAACAAGAGATCGATTTGCACTTTGCTTGGAATCATCAGTTAATAAATGATAAGATATTTTGCTGATAGCAAATGATAAAAACAATGTCTTATTTGGTGTTCCGGGTGAGTTCTTTTCATTTTATTGACCCTGGGTAAAGTTGATGCCTGTGGTGTTGAAAAACAACATTCACATGTTTTAATAACAATCTAGACCATAGAACCAACAAGCTAGGTCTTGCAGCATTCTAGATTAATCTAGAATTTGGGATTTCTAGCCTCTAGTTTGATTTCTTTATTTGGTACTAAAATTAATTGATCTCTGAAATTGTGAAGTAATGACAAAGTGGACACAACATGTGTTATTCTATTACAAGCACTTAAGATCCAGCGCTTAAAACACATGAATTACAAATTTCAGCTCCCTTTATGACAACTGAACATGAAATTGTTCAAATTTCAAACAATGTCATGCCAGATACATGGTCATTTCAGATTCATGTTCATGAGTGACAGGCCTTAAAAGTCTTTACCTGACTATTGTTAGTCACTTCATTAAACTAAAAATGTTTAGTAAGAATGCATACTTCAGAGATTTTTGGTTTACAGGAAATGCAGAGTTCAAATGTGCCTAGAACGCAACATTAGCTCTAAAAGCTAGGCATGATGATTTGAACAAAGCTTGCATTCATACTCTACTAAGCAAGTAAGAACGTACTGAAGTGAAAGAGATTAAGGTATGGATTTTCATGATGTAACCGGCAGACAGAGTTCTACGAAGATACCGAGGTTAGTTAATTTTGTTACTATTGCCACAACTGTGCCGGTATAGTAAGGTCACTATATGTGGCATGGCACAGCAATTGGTCTGGAGTGTGCTCACCTTTTGATTATGCGGTTAAGTTAAGTTGTACTAAAAACAAAAAGTTGTTTAAAATTTAAATTATTATTTTTACTAAATAACAACATTTTGCTTTTTAAATCTGTGGAGTTTGGACAGAAGCTAGTGAAAATTTAATGTGCATGAATCTGTTTTTAAAAAAAAAAAAGTATTTAAATACAATGGTTCTAAATGGTAAAAAAAAAGATAACTAACAATTTTTTTAAGGAAATTAAATTGGGACTTGTAGTAAAGCTGCTGATTTTCCGCATAGGGTCCATCTACGGTGGATGTAAAAATAATAATTAAAAGAAAAATGCTTTAACATGCCTTAACCTTTCAAGATACCTTTGTATGTGTTCTGGACATGTAAACTTAATTTTATTATTAGGGATACAAAAGAGTTGTGTGTGTCAAACAATTTTACAAGAATGTAGTATAGCGATTGACTTTGAATATTTGAATTTTATCTAACCATGTTTTCTATTTTCGTGGGGATTGGAATACGATTGAACAGTATTCAATAACTTAATAAAATGGTAACACAAAATTATAGGGTATATGCATAGGCGATTGCGCATATAGGATAGGGTACCTGCTCACTCGTGCCCATGTTACCAAACTTTTCAAATTGGTGTTACTTCTGGTTTCTGAACATGTCTTGTGTCTTTTGACTTTTAAACTTTCATTAGTCTTGATATATCATCTGAAGAGTTCTAGTGTTCAGTGATTTCAATTGAGTAGTACACTCTACATTCTTTGGTGGTTGACCGAAGAGGTCAAGATTGGATTGGATTAAAAGTTAATTCTAGTAATCATCTTTGTTTCTTCATTTCAACCTGGACTTTATAGTTGCCCATGTAGGTACTAGGTACCCTTGGGGTATGTACATTGTATTGTAACCCAATTCTTTGTGTTTTAGTTAGAGCATTCCTATGATTACTAAACCTAAAGAGTTGGATTTATTTTGATCTAAAGCTCATATGAGCCTGCTCCCTGCATTGCATAGGTGCATTGCTATTCAAGTTGTGTTTGATGTGTTGATTTCTAAGCTTTGTTATTCCTGCTAGAGAATTTACTGCCTGTCGGTTCACTATATGGAACCCATCTCTCCGTACACTTTCTATTTAGAACAATTTTATGTTGTTTGATTATTTTAAAACTATAAGCTTTTCTGCTTGAAGGTTCAAGGGCTCTGTTCCAAACCTATTCTGATTTTTATTTTTGACCTTGTACAGAGATTGCCTATATGAAACAAGCAATACATGATGCTTTTATTATTTGGAATTATTTCTTGAGCCAAACAAAGTTGCTCAAACTGTAAAACACTCTTTGTGGGAGAGATTGGCGAAAGTCTCTCTCTCTCTCTCTCTCTCTCTCTCTCTCTCTCTCTCTCTCTCTAATAATATTGTCCGTCGAGCTTGAGATGGAGATGGCTAGACTTTCTTGTAAATTAATGTGAAAAGTTTTGGGTTGGACTTCATCTGGAAGCATCCTTACTGAGAGATATGGGTATCGGTCATCCTGGTGGCTGATTTAGTTCACGACTTATTAGTTTCATGAACTGTAACTAAAAAAAAAAAAAAAAAAAAATAGCTTACAAAAATAGCAAATGGCTACATTAAGGATTAATAAAAAGTAGAGTAAACGGAATATCATTTTTACCATCGAAGACGGGACTCGAATGACAACTGCCTTGACAAAAAGGTTGCGCTCGTTATGTTCTGAATTGCAAGTTCCGAATTAGGTTCGATCCTTTGTGGACGTATGGGGTCGAATTTGTAGCCAGAGGGACCGCTTGTTTTCCGTGATTTTGTGAATTGAGATTTGCGCGATATTGTATCGCGATTGTGTTGTGTTGCCGGTGCGATGCGTATTGCGTACGTGAGCGTTTGTGTGTATGTTTGTGTACGTTTGCCTGCCGGTGCGATGCTGGTAGGTACGCGTGTGTATGTTTGTGAACGATTAGCCTGCCGGTGCGGTATATGAGTGAGTTTGCGTATGTTTAACTTACTGGTTGATGTGGGTATTGTGAATGGGAAACCTACTTGTGTGACGCTGGTAGCGTATAAGTGGCTCAAAGTTACTGGATTGGTCGCGGCTATCCGGTGCGATGCTGGTTAGTCGAGTGAGGTGGGAATATCCCGGAGGTAGCCGGATGAGACTTTAATTAGTCGAAGGAATATCCCGGAGGTAGCCGGATGAGACTTTAATTAGTCGAAGGAAATCCCGGGAGGTAGCCCGGATGAGACTACAAATAGTCGAAGGAGGAGAGAGGATCCCGGTGGGAAACCGGATGAGACTACCGGTGCGGTGCCGGTAAGTCGGACGAGAGAACCCCGGTGGGGAACCGGATGAGACTATCGGTGTGATGCCGGTAGTCGAGCGGGAATATCCTGGTGTGAGGCCAGATGAGACCATCTAGTGAATTGCGTGTAGTGTGTGAGCTTGGACTAGGTAGTCAAGGTTACACGGTGTGAAGTTTTACCTTCAGCGTGTGGATTAATTTGTGGTGGCCTAGAGTGACGTTGGATCCCTTGTTCTCTGTAGGAACAACGCTGATTTTAACCTGATTTTGGTATGTGTAAGCTGCCATGTTGTTAAGCTTCCAGTGGTATGCTGGACTGTGTGTTCTTCTAGTATGAAGCATGATTGAGAGGGATGACGGTTTCGTTGTGGCAAGTGATTTTCTTCAATAGTGCACCTGTTGGTACGATGGTCGTCTTGTGTTTCCGATTGAAATTTGGTTTAAAAAGAATTGGCACAAGCGTAATGATCCAAACTGTGCGTGTGTGTGTGTGTGTGTGTGCTGTCTTATTGTTTTTGTTAAATTTTCGATTTTTTTTTTGTAATAGAGGATAAAGAACCGCGACTTCCGAAAAAAAAAAAAAAAAAAAAAAAAAAAAAAAAAACGCGTTGGTATCGAACTGCTTTCATAGTTTATGCTTACTTGATTGAAGTTGTATCATTTGTAGTGAACCTTAGTGAGTTTTCTAACCATGTTTGTCAGAAAAGCCGAGCGAAAAAAAAAAAAAAACTTCATTGCTGATTTCTTTCTTGCCGTTTCCTAGGTGGCTTCATGACACACCAGGAGGTGTGGATTGTCTGATGGCCGTGTCGTATAGTCACAGCGATGGCGCCACTATCGCGCCTTGCCAGGCCTTGGATTGCCTTTTCGATTAGTCATTTCTTCCATGTCCTTGAGATTCTGTATGGTACCTTGAATATCATTGGTAAGGAAACGTCAAGCGAATAGCTTGGGCGTAGCCGGCACTGGGTTGGTAATTGGAAAAGCTATGTTGCTTGGCGAGTGCACTGGGCCCCGTAGATTGGCCAGTAGCTGGAATCTAAATCAGATACGCGTTTGACCGCTTAGAACAAGACCTGTCATTCGGACTTTTGACAGTTGATTTTTGGAGCGAAGGCCGGGAAACCAACCCAGTAGCTGGAAACGTCGCGTTTCTGGTTTTCCTATGATATTTCCAAGATATACGACGCCTGTGAGAGTTACTGTGTTATTCCGAGTCTCCGTCGACATGTATATTTGTATATATGTATGTATATGTTTATTTATATATTAATCTATTATTTATGTATTATAATCTCATTATTTATTGTATTACTATTAGAGTTGTGCAATTCACTTCATACCGCTATTTATATTTTTTCTCGCACCGTCCAATGTTTTCTGCTTGACACAATGGTTAACTGATAGAGAATGCCTTATGGCATTAAGTTCGCCATTTGTGCTATAATTTTATGTGCAATAAAGCTTAAATAAATAAATATATGTAACTGCATTACGTGACCCTACATTATCGTTCCCTACCCATTATCCCTACATATTCTGAATACTCGTATTATGCACTAAATAAAAGGTAACGTGGTTGAAACAAAGATTTCTTTACTACGACGGATAAGACTACTCGTTCTTCGTGTGAACAGGTTTATCAAATTTAACTGGAGCAACATGTGAGCGATGTGCCTCGCGGCAAGGCCGTTTGACTAGTCTGACTACTTACTCCGCTCCCAAATGCCGAATTAACCTTTGTGCACCTACAACGCAATAAAAGTATAAAACTAGTACTGACTGTTTTAGAAATATCATTTAGTGTCAAATCGTATCTAAATCAATATGTTGTCTAAAGTAAGTGAAACAATACTACTTTAAGAGACTGCATGATAAGTTCTTTAAGTAGAAATGATTTCACGTTAGTTTGGGGAACTCATCATACTTCTAAAACTATTACAGATTGTTGCCCTTTGCGCTTTAGCAGCGCTGGCTCAGGCCGGTATCGTGCCGCAGGCGCAGTACGAGTACGCGCACGGAGGCGCCGTGTCCTCGCAAAGCATCGTCCGTCACGACGAGCAGCCGCGCCTAGCCACCAAGCTGGTCGCCGCGCCGGTGGCCTACCACGCTGCACCCGCCGCCCTCCACTATGCCGCCCCCGTCGCCAAGCTCGTCGCCCATCACGAGGAAGAGATCGTGAGTACACCGGAATAGCCAAATATCAGTAATGCCACACCGCAATACACACGAGCAGCGCCCGCTCATACCACCGTGTCTCTGTTACAGGCGTACCCCAAATACGAGTACTCGTACTCCGTCGCCGACGGCCATTCCGGCGACAACAAGTCCCAGCAGGAGAGCCGCGACGGCGACGTCGTGAAGGGCTCGTACTCGTTCCACGAGGCGGACGGCTCCGTGCGCACCGTGCAGTACTCCGCCGACGACCACAGCGGCTTCAACGCGGTGGTGCACAACTCAGCGCCCACGCCCGCGCCCGCGCTCCTCAAGGCCTCGCCCGTCCTGCTCAAGGCCCCCGTCTTCGCCGCTCCTTCTTACTACCACCACTAATTTAGTATTGGTTTACCGAAGAAAGATTGAACTTGCTGACTGATTATCCTACTGACTGATTATTTATTATTTCAAATACACGAAAAGTATTTAAAATACGTGTGCATTTATTATTCAACAACATTTTATATTCGACAGTTTATTTAACTTGATGACTCTAAGGTAGGAATCTATTTTTGACTTGATACAACGTTGACCGGCATTACATATAATATACAGGAAAGTATGCCGTGTCTGTGTGTCTATCTTTTTGCAATAATCTCAAAAACTATTGATCGAATTTTCATGCGGTTTTCATGCGGTACTAATACATAGAGCTCTTCCCCTATGAGGAAGGTTTTGGTTGGAGTATTATTTATATTGTTCTTACTACTCGTGATGATGATGCAAACAAAAGCACCCTTAACTTTTCGAAATCAATGCCTGTCTGTCGGTCTCTACGAGAATTCATATTTGCAACGCCACTTTGTCACGAATGGCCCACTTGGTTTAGTGAGTGGGTGAGTAAAATTTGAGCAAACAATTAATCTTGTTTTTAAATTTCGACACTTCACTATACCTCACTCAAAGAGGTTGTAAATAATTAGTTCGGTATAAGCAAAGTTACATTTTGATTAAAATCTATCTGGATATCTATCTCCATTGGAGATTGCAATAATGTCGTCGATATACCTACAAATATTTACATTGTATTGAGGATCGGAAATGTTACACTTTCATCAAGTGATACTAGGCTGTGGACTGTGAGGACCACGCGGGCCCATTGAGAATTGGGGGTTTCATACAGGTTTGTGGAATGATAAAAAATCAATTGTATTTCTCAGAGGTCATAACCGAGATTTGAACCCCTGACGTTCTGCAGGAGGTAAAGTAAAACAAACGGCTAGGAAGATCCTAGTTTCTATTTAGGCTCACCGCAGTGCGCCTGGCCTGACTGATATGGCGCACGACCATGTACATAAATTTTATCCAACCGATTTATACGAAAAACTCTTCCGTAACTGACTGCTAGCTTACAGAATGACTGTCAGATAAAGCTCAGCCGAAATTATGTATCATTGAAAGCACTAAGAGAGGATTTCCCAAATATAATAATTATAAAGCAAAAAACCCGCCGGGGTATCTGACATAAAAAAATAATTAAATCTATCTATCTTCTATCTATCTATCTATCTATCTATACTATAATAAAAGAGTAATTTTCTATCTTTTTCTTTCTGTCTGTCTGGCTGTTTGTTAGCGTTAATCTCCGGAACTACTGAACCGATTTGAATGCAGTTTTCAACGGTACATAGAACATTATTTGGAGCAACATATAAGCCATGTTTGATTAAAGAAAAGTGGGAAAGAAAAGTTATCGGCAATATTATATTCCACGCAGACGAAGTCGCGGGGCACAACTAGTTAAAAATAAAAACCGACTTCAAACTCCGACAGCCTACAAAGTCGGAGTCAAGTTGTGATGGTAACTACTGTACCAAATCCCTTCAATGGCAATGATCATCAAGCTTATGTACGTGATTATATACTTATTTAATTCGGTGCGTCTTCGTGTGGAGTTTTCCACGCTAGGACTCACCCTGGGCTACGCCTCCCTTAGCGTAATACTGGCATGCCTCCATAACTGTTTTCGGGTTAAACGAATGTTCAAGTTATACTCTGCACTTTCTCACCCTTATATAAGTTACGTAACTTTATTATATATATATATTTGGGTAGGGTTTTATAGGTAATATATAATGGCCGTCTCGTCCACTGGACGCAGTCCGGCTCGAGCTTTCTCTCCTTTATATTGACGAATGCATTCGATTTTATTTGTATATTTATATTCTCATTGTATTATTGATTTACATGCACTTGTTTTATTTGAGAATATATTATTGGGTGGCCACCCTGGAGAGAGCTCTTTAGCGCTTTTATTTGACCAAGAATGTGCGCAGTATAATTCGATAGTTCGTATCCTGTCTTCTGTTGGTCTATTTAATATAACTATGAAAATAGGAATAATTAAATCAATATAGGTATGACTTGCAATTACAATATCAAAGTAATATATAATCAACAGAATTAAAAGTGAATTTGATATAAATGGGAAAAAGACCTCCAACAGAAGTTCGGCCGTACTCGGAGAATGATCCCTCCCAGGCCCAGATAAATTTAATCTGTAGTGATTTGTTTTGTCATTTATTTATCACACAGATATTAAAATGATTTATGACAATCAAATAAATTGAATGAAGTGAAATAATGCCATATTGATTAAAATAAGTTACTTTGAAATGATCAAATAATGTACTAATATAATTCAATCAAATCAGCCCAATGTAAATGATCTAAGAAAAATCTCTATTAAATATCGAGAAAGGGTATTTTCACTATAAAAGAAATAATCAAAAGGTTAATCAGGATAAGAAAGAAAAATGCGTATTTAGGAGTTATTAAGTATTGAATGTTTATTATCAAACTCCTAAAAAAATACCTATATTTGTATTGTTTGTTTTATTTATCCTATCCACAAGGATTTCGAAGGACGTGAAATCCTTGAGTCTTGGTTCCGTTCCTAGCTGGACATTCTACTTTCAGAGGGAAAAACGAACCAAGCCAAATAAAAAACCCCTGAGCCAGCACTTTACACTTAGTTATAAAGAAATAAACTCGGACTTTTCTATTTTTAGTAAATTCAATTAATCAAAGCATCATCATATTATCATCATCATCATTATCAACATAATCGTCATCATCATCATTTTATTAAACAAATGTTTCGTGAAAATTGTTTACCAAGGTCTAATCAATGTACATAAATTTACGAGTGAATTCAATAAAGTCAAAATAAAATACAAGAAATCAAATTAGGTCAAAATATAATTAGATAATGGATCGTAAATTATTCTAAATTGAAATCCGTTCACAAATTTCCAACAAATCAACACCTTGAATGAAATTTATAAGTTTACGATCCAATATCGAAATTAAATTCAGAATAAGAAGTGTGAAAACAAGCCGTGATTAATACCGATATTAGAACAATTATAATTATTAATGAAAAAACTCTGAATAAAACCGTAACAACCCGTTATCAGTTTAATCACGTCTATATTAATGATTCAGAATACTCATCTGGTTTTTACACCCAACTCTGCAACCACTGACTCTACTCTACTAATACTTTTACTTTTATTGATATACAAGATTTTAGTACAATTCCAAAAGTGTAGTTGTTCAATCTATTCCTTAGTTTATTTCCAACTAGTCACTTCTACGATCTTTCACAGAATGCCCCGATCTCACCCCTCTAACCTCTGACCACGCTTCTTCATTGTTATTATCATTTAGTCGTATAATTTATTAACCTACAACTTATTAACAATCATAATTTCTAGACATTAAAATTCACTATTCCGTAAACTTGTAAAAATAAATCGTCGCGAGCGTCGCAGCTCCGTTTTTTATGCACGGACTGCATCAGCCCGGGCGCCAGCGCTGGCGCCTAAACCACCATGTGTCCACTTTGTCCGTCTCTGCGCAATTCCTGCAACGCACCAATACATCTTGCGTAGTTTATGTTTAAACATATTTGCACCTTATTGTCTACAACATAAAACATAATTATAAATAGGATCGGAAAGACAACCGACATTGGGAAGTTTGTAAACTTGGATGGTCTTTCTGTGAATTCTTAAATACGATAGAAAAACATAATAAGTCACACTTCAGAGCCCTATTATCTCGGATTTTGAATGTTGTGTAAAATTTATGTTTCCTAGTTTCGTGTTGCAGACGCACTTTAGATAAATTTCGAGAATCAAAAAAAAAACTGATAACAGTGTTTACCATATTTCCGATGAGATATTTACTATATAAGGCTAGGGCCTGTAGTTATATAAATAGTGATGTGTGAAATACATATCACTACACGCCTTCCCCTGAAGATCATTTGAAACTAGTTTTCTAATTATCTTCATTGAATATAATATCAACTCAAATATATATGCCTGCAAATTTTATTCATAACTAGCCTTTGTCCGCGTCTTCGTTCGAGAAGTCTTTGAATATTCGTACCTGATGGTGCTTTATTAATATCGACGATAGAAACAACTAACAACCTGTTTTATCAGTGGAGACCTTGATAAAGTCAAAACATCATAATGAAAAATATCGTATGTTATTCCTGAGATCTCTGCCATCTTCATACCAAATTTCATAAAAAAAATATACTCTAACCATTTTTCCGTGAAAAAAAAATAACAACCAAACAAACACATTTATTATATCATATATGTATATCTCTAGCTTCTGCCCATAACTTCGTTTATGTGATAAACATTCTTTACGATTTTCTCGGATAAAGCAGTAGCCTTTTTTTTCGATATCCATACCAAGTTTCATCGACATCAGTTCAGTAGTTTAAGCGTAAAGAAGTAACAGACAAACGGATAGACAAAACAGACAGACAACGTTACTGTTGTATTTATAAAATTATTACGAGTATTGTTCATACCTAATATCGTATCGAAGTATTAATTACTTATTATATTTTGTTCTAAATTTCTCAAGAAACTTATGGCTGCTGATATACTGATTTCACCTGGCCGAGTAAACCAAAGTGGTTGCACATCAGTCGTAAATTGACGCATTATACAATTTACGACATCCCTTTGTGTTAAAGGTATAGTTAAGGAACTAACCGTATCAAGCTGCTCAGCAAAATGCTCACTCATAGACAATTTTCGAGTTTTGTCATAAATTGTATTCATTAATCTATATTTAGCAGCTTCCTGATGCTGCTCGGTCCAATAAATTCTTTTGAAATCAGTTTCAAAATCCTCAAACGATGACCAAGTACTACTATGTAGCTCTAAGAGTGTTTGAGCAGGCCCCGTTAAACACTCAGTCGCAATGTCTAACGCCTTATCTTCTGCATTTAGCGAACTTATGTATTTCTTCAATCGTTTTAAAAACCGTATAGGATTACAATTCCCTTTACCATCAAAAACCGGCTTATCTACAATCGGGTGCGTCATATAAACATTATTTACACGGCTTCCATAACGTCCACTGCTAGATATATCGAAACCTCGGTCTTGACTGCTATCTACATGACCCTCCGAGCTACTCGGACGCAATGGCCGATTAACCTCACTTGTGTCTATAGAACGGGATTCTAATGTTTCAATTCTCTTGAAAATCGCTTCAAAATTTTCTGTCATCATTTGGAATCCATTGCTAATAACTTCCATCGTACTATATTGTTCAAAATTAACTACCTTTTTTTTTGATCGAATTTGTTTCCTACGTAAGTCAGAAAGTCCCGATTCTAAGTCGCCTAACGCTAAGTCCTTGTCAGCAATTTTACTTATACCCAATCTCGTCTTACCTCGTTTAAACATTTTAACTAACCAAGATAAATAAGAAAAACAAAACAAAAGAAATAAATGACAATTTATCTAATATTGTAAGTCGTCTTTTCCTAAGATATAATTAAAAAGTGAAATAATGAGCTATGAAGTGTGACTGATTATCAACCTGTAAAGCACATCATACATAGGTAAATGAAATGATAGACCAATAAAATATTAAAATTCACTCGCAAATTTACTCAAGCAAAAAAACTCCTTCCCCCGATTTCTAAACAAAACATACACTCTTCACAAAACTAATTATGATACTAAAACATAATAATGTAAAATGTTCCTACGTTGTGTTATTTTTTTTTTCATTATTAATAGTGAACCCAAGTTAATATTTATCTAGTTGTGTAAGGTTTTATTTACACAAAGCCTAGATCCTGGTCACGCGACACCACGTGTGATGGTAACTACTGTACCAAATCCCTTCAATGGCAATGATCATCAAGCTTATGTACGTGATTATATACTTATTTAATTCGGTGCGTCTTCGTGTGGAGTTTTCCACGCTAGGACTCACCCTGGGCTACGCCTCCCTTAGCGTAATACTGGCATGCCTCCATAACTGTTTTCGGGTTAAACGAATGTTCAAGTTATACTCTGCACTTTCTCACCCTTATATAAGTTACGTAACTTTATTATATATATATATTTGGGTAGGGTTTTATAGGTAATATATAATGGCCGTCTCGTCCACTGGACGCAGTCCGGCTCGAGCTTTCTCTCCTTTATATTGACGAATGCATTCGATTTTATTTGTATATTTATATTCTCATTGTATTATTGATTTACATGCACTTGTTTTATTTGAGAATATATTATTGGGTGGCCACCCTGGAGAGAGCTCTTTAGCGCTTTTATTTGACCAAGAATGTGCGCAGTATAATTCGATAGTTCGTATCCTGTCTTCTGTTGGTCTATTTAATATAACTATGAAAATAGGAATAATTAAATCAATATAGGTATGACTTGCAATTACAATATCAAAGTAATATATAATCAACAGAATTAAAAGTGAATTTGATATAAATGGGAAAAAGACCTCCAACAGAAGTTCGGCCGTACTCGGAGAATGATCCCTCCCAGGCCCAGATAAATTTAATCTGTAGTGATTTGTTTTGTCATTTATTTATCACACAGATATTAAAATGATTTATGACAATCAAATAAATTGAATGAAGTGAAATAATGCCATATTGATTAAAATAAGTTACTTTGAAATGATCAAATAATGTACTAATATAATTCAATCAAATCAGCCCAATGTAAATGATCTAAGAAAAATCTCTATTAAATATCGAGAAAGGGTATTTTCACTATAAAAGAAATAATCAAAAGGTTAATCAGGATAAGAAAGAAAAATGCGTATTTAGGAGTTATTAAGTATTGAATGTTTATTATCAAACTCCTAAAAAAATACCTATATTTGTATTGTTTGTTTTATTTATCCTATCCACAAGGATTTCGAAGGACGTGAAATCCTTGAGTCTTGGTTCCGTTCCTAGCTGGACATTCTACTTTCAGAGGGAAAAACGAACCAAGCCAAATAAAAAACCCCTGAGCCAGCACTTTACACTTAGTTATAAAGAAATAAACTCGGACTTTTCTATTTTTAGTAAATTCAATTAATCAAAGCATCATCATATTATCATCATCATCATTATCAACATAATCGTCATCATCATCATTTTATTAAACAAATGTTTCGTGAAAATTGTTTACCAAGGTCTAATCAATGTACATAAATTTACGAGTGAATTCAATAAAGTCAAAATAAAATACAAGAAATCAAATTAGGTCAAAATATAATTAGATAATGGATCGTAAATTATTCTAAATTGAAATCCGTTCACAAATTTCCAACAAATCAACACCTTGAATGAAATTTATAAGTTTACGATCCAATATCGAAATTAAATTCAGAATAAGAAGTGTGAAAACAAGCCGTGATTAATACCGATATTAGAACAATTATAATTATTAATGAAAAAACTCTGAATAAAACCGTAACAACCCGTTATCAGTTTAATCACGTCTATATTAATGATTCAGAATACTCATCTGGTTTTTACACCCAACTCTGCAACCACTGACTCTACTCTACTAATACTTTTACTTTTATTGATATACAAGATTTTAGTACAATTCCAAAAGTGTAGTTGTTCAATCTATTCCTTAGTTTATTTCCAACTAGTCACTTCTACGATCTTTCACAGAATGCCCCGATCTCACCCCTCTAACCTCTGACCACGCTTCTTCATTGTTATTATCATTTAGTCGTATAATTTATTAACCTACAACTTATTAACAATCATAATTTCTAGACATTAAAATTCACTATTCCGTAAACTTGTAAAAATAAATCGTCGCGAGCGTCGCAGCTCCGTTTTTTATGCACGGACTGCATCAGCCCGGGCGCCAGCGCTGGCGCCTAAACCACCATGTGTCCACTTTGTCCGTCTCTGCGCAATTCCTGCAACGCACCAATACATCTTGCGTAGTTTATGTTTAAACATATTTGCACCTTATTGTCTACAACATAAAACATAATTATAAATAGGATCGGAAAGACAACCGACATTGGGAAGTTTGTAAACTTGGATGGTCTTTCTGTGAATTCTTAAATACGATAGAAAAACATAATAAGTCACACTTCAGAGCCCTATTATCTCGGATTTTGAATGTTGTGTAAAATTTATGTTTCCTAGTTTCGTGTTGCAGACGCACTTTAGATAAATTTCGAGAATCAAAAAAAAAACTGATAACAGTGTTTACCATATTTCCGATGAGATATTTACTATATAAGGCTAGGGCCTGTAGTTATATAAATAGTGATGTGTGAAATACATATCACTACAAAGTTCACTATAAGATTGTCATCAGCTTTGGGTTGGTTCACTTGACACCGACTTTGTAGGCTGTCGGAGTTTGAAGTCGGTTTTTAGGGTTCCGAAGTCCACAAGGAACCATTATAGTTTCGCCATGTCCGTCCGTCCGTCCGTCCGTCTGTCCGCACTATTGCTCGGAGATGCTTAGTTCTAGAAAGCTGTAATTTGGCATGAATGTGCATATTAGTTGCGCTGACAAAGTGGTACAATAAAATGTCCCCTACTAGTAAAGTGGGGATGTATTTTTTTTTCTTGCGTACCCCATAGTGCGGCATATCGTTGAATAGGTCTTGAAAAAATATTGTGGGTTTGTTAAAACCATTTTTTGATTAAGTGATGCGTTTGTGAAATATTAAGCTTTAAAGTGCTATTTTTTGTTAGGGTTCTGTGTCCCCCCCCCCCCTGCCAGCTAAATGGTGATATTTGGATGGCTAAAAAAATAACGGTTGTGGCATATATAACGTAGTTGAAAGGAAAACTATCACAGCTAAGTAGGCTGTACAAACTTACGAGTAATAGTCGACCAACTTAAGATGATGATTTTTCTCGAGCGGCAAGGGCGTCGGGCGGGCACGTCATACCACAGGCTAGCTAGATGCTAATAAGTTTTAGAAAGGTAAAGGTACTGTGGGCATCGTCAACTTCGGAACCCTATACTTTGCGCGTGGCCCGACACGCACTTGGCCGGTTTTACTTTTCATTTCGGCTACAGCTTCCAAACATGAGTACGATGGGGCGTAAGACTCACCATAGTCTTTGAAATTGATGCCAAAAGCATACACGTGCTAACATATTTTGAGGAGTTCCCTTTTTTTCTCATGGAACGCATCACTCGAACTGAACTAAATTTAAATGGGACCAACTTGGAGATACCACCTTCCGATTAAAAAAAGAACCATCGAAATCGGTGCACAATTGACGGAGTAATCGCGGAACATACATACAATAAAAACATACCGACGAATTGAGAAACTCCTCCTTTTTTTGAAGTCGGTGAAAAATACAAAAACAAGACTAGTTACTAAAAACTTAATACAATTTCTACAGTCGGGACCCAATATAGGAAGGTCTTGCCTATCCAAATTTTATAAAATTGTTGGTTTTGTATTTTTTAGTTTTTTATATGTGCGAAAATTGTTTGTAAGCAAACTTTAAATCATTATAAACCTAAACGGTTATTTTAACTGAAAAATGGTATTTTAACGGAAAAACATGAAATAGATGGTCGACTTTTTTTTTTATTCGTACAATATCAATCACTTTAAAAACTTGTTTTGTATCTTTTGAGACAGCACGAGGATTTAGTAAAGGAAACTGGCTACAATGGAACGCTAATGTTGTGTAAGTTTTGCCCGGGCTCACACCACTTAATATTGCCGTGGGTACTTAGACGGTAAAGCTTTTATTGCTTATTAAACGTAAAATTGGGTTTGAAGTGCGTAAAAGAAGAGCAAGATCAGCTATAGTGCAGCATGATTAGCTGAATAACAAACAATAGTACATTATTGCCGTGGCCGGGAAAGTAGGTCTTTGCAGGCTGAGTACTGGTTTAAAGGGCCGAGGCTTCGCCGAGGCCCTTTAATATGTACGAAGCCTGCAAAGCCTTTCACGTGCCGAGGCTTATATAGTGCTTTTCTCAAAAATGAAAAAAAACCTTGATATTAGGTATTCATAATACAGCATTGACACGCACGCAAAGGTAGTCAAGTACTTACAACAAATCCAATGGAACGCCAGTCTTATTTCGTATTCACCGATATTTGACTTTAACAGACACACTAACACGGCAAGTTAAAAACTCGCATGTAGATTTCTCGTTTTTTATAAAAATTAAGACCTTTTATTAATTTTTAAACCAAACTAATAAACTATTTTCATGAAATTTAGCTAAATAAATCTGATACAAGACAAGAACTCCCGCTCTTTATGGATCGTTCTTTTTTTAAATTCCGTTCTGAAATACATTGCGCTGTTTCAGACACGGATAAAAACGTTTGGTTTCGCGTCAATTGACATATACAGAACATGCAGACTTGGCTGTTTGGGAATTCCTTCGCGTATTTATCAGTTTAAAAAAAAAGTACCTGTACGACAATGAAATTTCATACAACATTCCCTGCGCTTATACATGCCGCGGAAGTAAATTCATACAAATTTCCGGGGCATGCAGTTGAGTTTTTTTTTTTTAATTTTTGACTGATCGTCAATGACGTACTTTGCGGTCTGATAGAAAGCAGACAATGACGAGTTTCCCCGCCATTTTTGAGAAAAATGATTTAAATTGCAGGTAGGTTGAATATATGACTACAAAAATACTTTAAGGTATTTCGTATATTTAAAATAAATAACTGTATCACATAATAATAGTCAACGACTTAGTGGTGGTAGTACACGGGGGCCTTGAGCAGGACGGGCGCGGCCTTGAGGAGCGCGGGCGCGGGCGTGGGCGCTGAGTTGTGCACCACCGCGTTGAAGCCGCTGTGGTCATCGGCGGAGTACTGCACGGTGCGCACGGAGCCGTCCGCCTCGTGGAACGAGTACGAGCCCTTCACGACGTCGCCGTCGCGGCTCTCCTGCTGGGACTTGTTGTCGCCGGAGTGGCCGTCGGCGACGGAGTACGAGTACTCGTATTTGGGGTACGCCTGTAACAGAGACACGGCGGTATGAGCGGGTGCTGCTTGTGCGTATTGCGGTGTGGCATTATTGATATTTGACTATTCTGGTGTTACTCACGATCTCTTCCTCGAGCTTGGCGATGGGGGCTGAGTAGTGAAGGGCAGCGGGCGCGGCATGGTAGGCTACGGGCGCAGCGACAGCCAGCTTGGCCACGGGCGCGGCTACCAGCTTGGTGGCCAGATGGGGCTGCTCGTCGTGGCGGACGATGCTCTGCGAGGACACGGCGCCTCCGTGCGCGTACTCGTACTGCTCCTGCGGCACGATGCCGGCCTGAGCCAGCGCCACGAATGCGCACAAAGCGAAGACCTGAAATGTGAACATAATAATATGTATAATATGTTTTAGTGCGCACACGCCACTGTTGTGTTTATTGTGTTTAGTTAACAAACTGAATGAGTTGTTAAAAGTTACTTTTTACATTAATAGGTACTGAACTTACTTTGAAGCCGTGGTAGCCTAATGGTTTGACCTACCGCCTGTCATGCAGTGGGTCGGGGGTTCAAATCCGGCTCGCACCTCTGGAATTATCTATGTGCGAAATTCAATTTGAATTTACCACCGATCTTTTCGGTGAAGGAAAACATCGCGAACCTGCACGCATCTGCGAAGTAATTCAAGGATGTGTGTGAAGTCCCCAATCTGAACTGGGCCTGCGTGGGGACTATAGCCCAAACCCTCTGCAGCAGTGGGCCGTATACATATAGGCTTTTGTGGTGATGGTACTGGTAGTGGAACTTACCTTGGAGAACATGTTCAGGCTTTCTCTGTTGTGTCTGAACAGTAAATGATATAATGATAAGTCACTCTTGTAGTTTTATACCTCAGTAAAAGACTCTCCTTAAACTCGTTATTCAAGTCTGCAGTTATTTCGGCGGTCAACGCATGACCTTGCCCCAGGTTGAAATTGATTTTGCTCTTTATCCATTATAATATGTTCTTTTCTTACACGGGTATCACGGGCGACCATAGATTATAAAAAAAAACCGGCCAAGTGCGTGCCGGGCCACGCGCAATGTATAGGGTTCCGAAGTTGACGAAGCTCTTAGTACCTTTCTAAGTCTGCATCTTAGCTAGGCTGCAGTATGACGTGCCCGTCCGACGACACTCCTGCCGCTCAGTAGTATGTATAATGGAATTTTACTTTTCCGTACCTGCGCATTTTTGCTTGCTTGCAGTTGGTCGACTATGACTATGATCCGGTAACTTGAATAGCCTTCTTAGCTGTGATAGTTTTCCTTTCAACTACGTTATATATGACTCTACCAAAAAATAGCACTTTAAAGCTTAATATTTCACAAACGCATCGTTTAATCAAAAAATGGATTTAGCAAACCCACAATGTTTTTACAAGACCTATTCAACGACACCACACATCAAGGGGTGCGCAAGAAAAAAAAATACATCCCCACAATACGAGTAGGGGAGGTAGATAGCCTAAAATATATATATATCAAAATTTTATTGCACCACTTTGTCGGCGTAACTAATATATATATATATACGAGTATATTCATGCCAAATTACAGCTTTCTAGAACTAAGCATCTCCGAGCAATAGTGCGGACAGACGGACGGACGGACATGGCGAAACTATAAGGGTTCCTTGTGGGCTTCGGAACCCTAAAAACAACCAATACTTTAGGTTAAAGAAGGATATTCCGTATACTCGACTTTGAAGACACTTGGTGAATACTTTTTCCTTTCCAAATAATCCTATTTAAATAAAATATTCATGAAGTATTGGATCGACTACCTAATACCGTTCTTATTAATGGAGATTATATGTATAAAAACATCATGCATATTGAAGCTTATATTTAATTTTTTTTAGGTGGACAAACAAACAGGTGCTTCGCCTGATGTAAACCAATCAGCGCCGTCCATAAACAACGGCAGCACATCGATTATTAGTAAGTTGTCGACGTTTTAAGAAAGCGTCAACCCTCCTCTTGAAGGTCTCCATGCTGAAACCGCTCGCAAACACCCTGGGAGGTAATTGATTCCACCAGCTGTACCGCACGAGGCAAGATGTGTCACTGAAAGGGCACGGTAGTTGATTTTCACTCGTCTAGATGGTGTTGGTAGTCTGTCAACATAGGACGAATTCAGCACCAGTAGCATGACGAGGCTGGTATCAAGTTAAATAAACAGAGCTCAGAGCGCTCCCCGTAATTCACTCAAAGCGTTTTTCAAGGTTTACGATTCGCAAGTTAACCAATACGTTTCTGTAGCCGGTCACCTAGTAATATCGCTCGAGATGGTTGTGTTTGAAAATATAAAATTAAACAACGCGTCTTGATAGAAAAATACATTATTTTAAAATTAAATTAAATAATTAAGAACTACAAGGTTTAAATTACAATAAATAGACTATGTTCGGCTGTAAGCTGAGAGGTGCAGATGGTTGGCGAGGGGTTGTAGCTGAATGGTGTCACTGGGAGTCTTCTTCGTGCGGTTTACGAAGGGGTACGGGTTCGTAGGGTAGGCATAGAAGCGAGCCGGGCTGAGGTGCAGGGGGGCCGCGCGCTGCTGGTGGAGAGGGAACTTGTACTCCCGCCCGATGTTCAACTGGACTTGAGGAACCTTCGCCGAGTACATTTGCATTTGCGTAGCATGTCCTTGGTCGACTAGTGGGAGTTTCAAGTCTTTCCTGTTTAACAAATGAAGGATATTATGGTTATAAGATTTTATCAATGAGTAATTTATATTACCAACGTATCTTTGTTATTACAGGTGAGATATAATTCACAATTGAACTCCAGATTTTTGCTTAAGTAAGATTCATTCGGTGACTTCCGTACTTATAACAGTTTTTAAATCAAAAGTACTTATGATTTGTTAGTTATAATACTTTTGTATTACGTGGGTATAAGATAAGGAATAATTACGTACATGTAGAAATTAATCATTGGGTTAGGCTGGGGCTTGGGGACGAACGTATAGGGCCCTAGTTTCGGGCTCTCGGTAGATTGTGACACGTCGTGTGCCACGACCTTCGGCCTGTGAGTCGTCGACGCCGACGGCTTCTGTGGCTCCTCGTAAAACGAAAACTGATCTAAGTAATGACCCTGAAAGTAATGAGGTCTAATTTAAATATGATGAAACTTATAGAACACAAGACATAAATACACAGATTTTTCTTCAAGTATATATAGTTAATTTGGATTACCTTTTAAGAATTTTGTTAACTAGATTAATATTTAAGTGCCAACAATTTTAGTTATTTTAAGCTTTTCATATGCGGACGATATATATTTAAAAAAAAATACTTCCATTGTATGTTTGCAGTTGCATTAAGCACGTGTGTTAAATATTTCTAAAGAATATACCTACCATGATTTGTTTTTCCGCTTGCGGAGTAATACTATAAGGATTGTATTCAGTGGGACTGCGGTCAGATGATTGCAAAATACGAATGTTATGCCCAGGGATGTATTGATTTAGAAACATTGAGTTTTTGACTGTAGGTGCGCTCGTTACAAGTTTTGGCTCCAGATGGTTAATCTTGCCAGTGGACTCTGTGAGCTTTTCACGCGGACTGCTATCTGTGAAATACTTTTTATACGCTACTTGTGTATACAGCCCGGCTTTGTTTTGTTCTTGATGATTATTATACTGTACAGGCAAGGGGGCGTATTGAATACGTTCCATATTTACAGTCTTTGCACCCTTTTGGGCCGATTCCTTTTTTTGGTTTGGATCATAAATATGAACTGCACTGTATTTGTAAGATAATGGCACATCCTCCCTGGTAAAGCTTTGGGAGTAAACAGCTTGGTTTGATTTTCCTTCCGGATAAGTCGGGGTTGCACTCGAACAAATATTCACTAACGATACAACTAATGTAATCTGAAACAAAAACCTTTACATTATCGTTTGTGTCACTCGACTCTCGAGTCACTTGATTCATGTATTGTGTTCAAACTACAACTTACTTTGAGAAACATCTTGCCGAAGAATCGTCGGCGGACTGTCGGAAGTGTCTGTGTCCGGATGCAAAACGCTTCACTTATTTATAGGCACGTAGTTTAATCACAAAGAGAAATCACATGTTATATAATAATGAGTTTTGTTGCAAGTGGAGCAATTATTTGGTTGCCTCCGGTGAGTGAGTCCTGTAACAAAGCCGATGGGCTCGGACCTTTCACCCGTTTTTTACTTGACGGACGTGAGAGTGAGTTGTTCTAGTGTGGACTGCGCGGACAATGCGCCTCGCCACGGCCGCGCGCTGCGCCGGAGTGCATCATTGTTATTGCACAGCCGGTGATGTCAACGCATCTCCTGTTATTCTTCAGATCCCATTGTTTCAATTTTTCACATAACGTCATTCGTAAATACGAACGATGAAGTCTAAATAGACTTCATCGTTAATCTGCATGATAATAATGATTTTTTTTATTGTTCTAAAATACGGACCGGCAGACGGGTGCTATGCTTGCATGCATATTAGAAGAATGTAAACTTATTAGGTCGATCATCATCTTTCCGGTGAAATAAACAGCGAAGGTCAAATCGAAAAAAAAACTCAATACGACAATGTAATGTTCGTATCACGTTCGTATAAACACTTGCCAAATTATATAAAAACAGTGAGTGGTCATCACAATGTCTATTGTCTATTACGAGTTTGTCGTTTCCAGTATTTAGTGACTGAAATATACTCATACTCATTATATATCATTAAGAGTAGGTAGGTAACTATTTTATTGCAGTACACAATGCAATAGTTAATCTAAGTAGATTTTAGTTGCTAGTGGTAGAGCCTGGTGCTAGGTCCGCCCGGGTTGGCACCACCGTCTTTCCCCGCTAACCTGCCGCCAAATAGCAGTGACCGCATTGTTGTGTTCCGGTAGGGGGTCAAGGCAAGGCCTTCTCAAGCAATGGGTCTAGGAAGCGCTGGTAAATTCATTTGTAACGTGTAAAAGTGCCACAATGTGGCCAATTTGCTAAATAAATGATGATTTGATTTTCCACGATCATCCGCATGGCGACGCATCACGAGCTGCGATGGTGCATATTTACGTCCACACAACATTATCGTCATTCGCACTAAAGTTCGTACCTGTCTATAAAAAGAAGACAGTTCGTATAAGAAGAAGCAATTAAGTTCGTGCATATCTATGTAAGCGGAATTGATCATCTTGGTACCCACTTTCTTCATCTATGGCATGTTTCTATGTCTATGTATGTATTTATATATTAGTGTATATATATATATATATATATATATATATATATATATTTAATTTGTAAATATTACTTGGCTTTCATTGCACCGCTACAACAACTTCTGCTTTGCCCAAAGGTTTAACTGGTAGAGAATGCGTTATGTCATTAAGTTCTCCTTTTGTATTAGTTTTTAATAATGTGCAATAAAGTTTAAATGATAAATATTCACGTTTATGGTATTACAAGCCGTGGTAGCCCAGTGGTTCGACCTCCGAGTGGCATGCAGAGGGTCCGGGGTTCGAATCCGGGTCGTGTTTACTTATATGTCAAATTCAATTTTAAATTTTCACTAAACTTTTCGGTGAGGGAAATCATCGTGAGGAAACCAGCAAGCATTTGAAAAGTAATTCAAGGATGTCTGTGAAAGCCCCAATCTGCACTGTGCCCGCGTGGGGATTAACCCAAACCCTCTCGTGATGAGAGGAAGCCTGCGCATAGCAAAAGGACGTATAGGCTGTTGTGGTGGTGGTGCTGGTGGTGGCACTGGCGGTTCTAGGGGGGCCCCCAGGGACCCCCAAGACCCCCCCCCCCCCCCAACCGGACGCGTCCCATAGAAAAAAAGGCCATTTTATCAATCATGGGAGTCGTGACCCCCAAAATCTTAACATGACCCCCAGGCCCCCCCTTGACCCTCCTAAAATTTTTGTCTGGGACCGCGCCTCTGGTGGCGATGGTTTCAAGGGTAGATAGAGCGTCATTTGGAGCAACATATAAACTATATTTGAATAAAATCGAAGATCGGAAAGAAAAGTTATCGGCACTTTTATATTCCACGCAGATGAACTTTTTACTTTTTATCTGGGAAAAAAGTCCAGTTCCCGGAACGATAACCGAATTCCACGTGGGCGAAGTCGCGGGCAGAAGCTAGTTGTTATATATATAAGCCCATTCCATAACATTTGCCCTATTTTTTCACAATGGAGTGATTTGCATGGTTCTGACGAAAGTAAATTAAGCTGAGATTAGGTGTTTCTATTCGTACGAGTGTATTGAAGCTTGGCCGCGTGGGCGCGAGCTGTTGACACTCGGGCGGAGGCCAGCGCCCGAGGCGATGCTCTCAGAACGGTCCAAGGCACAAGAAGAAGGCCTATTCCTTTTTAATTGTCTAGTAAACGTTTCGTTCACTATTTGGGTGTATTAAATGATTTAGGTTAGTGTTAGGTTTATTTATAAATCATTTACTTGAAATAACGGTTAAACAACATGCAATTTTACCACGTTTGGGTATAGGATCTGGTGATAATAACGTGTTCAATGTAATTTTATACCAGGAACTATAATACTCATACAAAGCACATCGCGCAGTCAAAGGTAAGCAAGCGTTTACGTAAAATGGATTATTTTATCTAGGTAGGGACTCCGTAATTCATAAACTAATCATCTTCATCAACATAGATCTTCTACGTAATCTAAGTTTAAAAAATTGCCTGTCTGTAAAGTCGGTTTATGGACAATAATTTTACGTGACAACGTCACGCTTAGGCCGATCGTGCCTCTCTATCCCTTGTTCCGCGCTCTCGCTTGCACGCTCGGCTTAGGCGGAACGTGACAATGAGTCATGATTTTTCGTGCGTGCAGCCGGCGTTCATCGATTTATAAGACTTTATCACGTCAAAAACTATTTACTTAACTGATAGATTCACATTTATTTGAGCAAAAGATTTATCGAGACTATGCGTCACTTGTTTCACCTCTCTAATTTTATAGCTTGATCGCATTTTTTAACACACGAAACAATAATGTATGCCTTTACATCGTGAGCCGGTCAAGCATGCGGTTATCCCTGACCTTACATCTGGGTCACAAATTCTAGACGTATTCTACGCAACGCACCGCCTGTCATTATGTTATTGATGTATACGACATTGATAGATGCATTGATCCTACTAATTTAATGAGATAAGATTTAACACAATTACAATGAGTTTTGAAATTTTGCTTACATAAAGTTATGCACTGTCAACCAATTTGATTTCTAGGCCACTCTGCGTTCGACTGTTTTGAGGCGTAAGATCATAGATAGGAAGATAAGCGCACTATGCAACCTTAGTATATTTGATTTCAAGGCAAATGTAGTTTCATAGCTCATAAAAGTTGTAAGATTTCAAACTCTGCTATGTTGCAACTGCTTTTATGATCTTTAATATTTAGTGAGAATTAGGGCACTCAAAATACCTACTCAATTAAACAAACAAAGAGACTTTAAAATTAGTGTAGGTGTGAAAAAGTAAATCTAATCTCGATTAAGCAAGAGATGTTCTACAGCGTACCTATAACTGAGGTTAAAGCTAGCGGTAGTATGGCTGTAGTAAAGCTTTCATTGATGCGCGAGTGACTCATCTTCATTCACTAGCGGGTCGTTCACCGCTTGACACGGTCACGGTAAAACGTTGTTTGTCGACTTCAGATGTTTTGACGGCATTCCTCATACCTCGTCGCTTTTATCTAACGTTAGAATTGTTCCTGAAACGTGAAAAGGAAGTTGCGAAGAACAAAAGTAGAAATTACTGGTAAGTACTTATCTTTTGTAAACGGAAACTATTACCATCCATATTATAATAAAGTACTTGTCCAATTATTAAGTTAATTTGAGATGAGATCTGAAAATTAAGAACTATTTAAGCAGATAAATGTCAAATGTTAGGATTCGTCACTTTATTTGACAACTTTCCGTTATGTATTTAAAATTGCCATACTAATGCAAGTAAGCAAGAAAAAAAATCGTTATACGTCGTAAGATTTTTCTATGAGGTTTCGTAGTTACTGAATAAATTTTGATTTTCAACAATAGGTTTAAAGATTTTCAATACCATCAAGTTCCTTAACTGTGCCTTTACTAGACAATATCTTGATAGTACTATCTTTATTTTAGAAAAAAGTATCCCACCAAAAACATTCTGTAAAAAACTGGCCAAGTCTCGATGGAGCTGCTTATTTATCTCTAAAAAGTAATGAAATCTAGACAAAGTCGTGCCAAGTCTAAAGTTCGTTACTGCGATTTCTTTATTATTATAACGGCGATGTGTAGTTCGGATTTCTTTCATTTTATATGTATATTGGGGTGCTAAATCCGAATCTGAGGTTTGCGGACAAAATTTAGAGGCCAAACATTTAAAAAAAATCGCAAAAGAAGAGAAAAATTTAGCTTCATTTCATATTTTGGCAATTTTGACCCTAAAGGACAACTTTTTGGTATTACCTTCTCAGGGCGTTTTTAAAGAAGACTAAATTTGCACCAATATGAGACAAAACAGATAAAACTGTCTCCATGCACCCAACAATTTCCGAGATAAAGCTTTTCAGAATTTATCATTTTCAGAACTCTGCAATATCTTACAACGCGACTTTTGTATGCGCATAAACATACAATATTTAAAAACCCGTTTAGTACCATATTGTACCAAATTTAGTCTTCTTTAAAAACACGCTGAAAAGGTATTGCCAAAAACTAGTCCTTTAGGGTCAAAATTGCAAAAATCTGAAAAGCAGCACCAATTTTGCGATGTTTTGCGATTTTTTCAATGTTGCGTCACAAAATTTTGTCCGCAAACATCAGATTTGGATTCAGCATCCCAAAATACATATAGGGGTGAATTTTTGAACAGGACGTATTTTGGTAATTTTTGTGGCGCATTTATCTTCTTTTATTTTATAATTCTGATAACGGATTACAGTAGAAATTGGAAGTATGAACAAAATGCAAAAAGAGGCACACTTTTGTGATGAATAGTTTAGCTACAATTCGGTGCCGAAAATTTTCATTGCACACAAATTACAAACGTGCCACACAAATTACATTTTTAACTTTAGTGACATACATTTGCTAAAAAAAAATTACTTTTTTTTGACTTTTCGATTTGTTTGCATTCATAAAGACAGCACACGATATTTCTTGAAAAAATCGGTCATACGGTGTAAATGAAAAAAATATTAAATATCAAAATATTCTATAGACTAATTCAATAGAGTATACAATAGAACGTACTGTTATTGTATTTAGTTTGTTTTTTAAAGATAACAAGTATAATTAAGCATATACTGTGCTTATACTGCCGAAATAAAACCTAAAATGTAATTTGTGTGGCGCGATTGTAATTTGTGTGGACTAAAATGGCACACAAATTACGCCACTCAAATTACAGCAAAAGTGCATTTTTTTTTACCAACCAACCAAAAACCTATAGGTAAATAACGATAGGAATATTGATTCTCGATAATCTTAACTATAAAACACTTAAATAGACATCATTGTAAAAGAGTTGAATATGCAATATTTACTGGCCACACAAATTACTTGAAGGCTGACCAAAAACATCGTGTCCCGAACTATCCTATTTTTCTAAATTACAGCAAAGACTACGGGTCGACTGTGATCGGTAATCGAACGCGAACTAGTATGTCTTCGATGTAGTAACTAAAAATGGAGTTAAAATAGTTCAATCAATCATTAATCAGCAGGTATTTGCGAGTCATTAAAAGTCGTTCTCGCGCGGGACAAACACATTCCGATCTCTGTATTTTTAAATTATGAGAATTCTGCATGGTTTTCTGCTATATAATATAGGCCAGGAAGAGCCCTTTTAAATCCTTTTTACAGAAATGTATTACGACAATCACAGAAAAAGTTGTATTCATTTGTCTGAGCGAAACTACGCGTGTGACATCCCTCACAGCTATGCTAATCGTGCATTTTCGGACTTTCAATATATTTTTTTGCGTATTAATAGCTCATTATCATTAATTAAAGACTTTGCCTCATCATAAATGATGGCAAAGAATGCAACCATATTTTTTTCTTTTTGGAATATAGCATAGTTTTCTTTTTGCAAGCATGGGACATGCAAGAAACTCGTGTTGAAAATCACCCATAGAATGAAAGAAATCAGAACTACCTTGAAACTTTTTCACTTCTCACCCGAAACTTTAGAGTACTTTACTGAATTAAATTGACCACACAATTGTTGGCCAATAAAATAAAAAGATTGTCTTTCTCTAGGTGCTAGGCAAAGTTAAGTTAAGTTTATATGATTACGTAGTTTCAAAACTTTTCTGAAGACAATTGTTTTAAGAAAAAGACAAATTTGACCTTTCATTTGGCTCCCTACAGTAACGAGAAAGTTTATCTCGTTTGACCCATAGCAAATACCATGCCGCAGCTTCGCGACCCGTCGACCTTGTCGCGCCCGAAACACGAGCACTATAAAAGGCACACGTTACACATCCAATGCATCAGTTGCGCATAAGTCAACAAACAATATGTTCACCAAAGTGAGTTCACATGATATAAATAAACGATAAAAATGTTCCTTGGTTATAGTTAATTCAGTATAATCATCAGTCCTTCATGGTACTAATACCTAATGGTTTCATTTTTTCAGGTCCTCGCTTTGTGCGCCTTCGCCGCCGTGGCCCAGGCTGGTCTCCTCCCGGAGCCGCACTACTCCCACGCCGGTGCCGTTTCTTCCCAGAGCATCGTCCGCCACGACGAGCAGCCCCATCTGGCCACTAAGCTGGTCGCCGCGCCCGTGGCCTACCACGCCGCACCCGCTCCCATCTCCTACCACGCCGCGCCCGCTCCCATCTCCTACCACGCCGCGCCCGCCCCGGCCCACTACTCCCACGCCGGCGCCGTCTCCTCCCAGAGCATCGTCCGCCACGACGAGCAGCCCCACCACGCCACCAAGCTGATCGCCGCGCCCGTCGCTAAGGTCGCCGTGGCCGCCCCCGTGGCCTACCACGCCTCGCCCGCGCACTACGCCGCCAGCCCCATCCACTACGCCACCCCCGTCGCCAAGGTGCTCGCGCCCGCGCCCAAGCTGATCGTCTCCGCTCACCACCAAGAGGAGGAATACGTAAGTGTTTCAAATCTGTTTCATACCACACATACTACGTTCGATGAGTTTCATGAGATGAGGGAGGAACTAATGGTTGTTGTCTCTGCAGGCGCACCCCAAGTACGAGTACTCCTACTCCGTGGCTGACGGCCACACCGGCGACAACAAGTCCCAGAAGGAGGCCCGCGACGGCGACGCCGTGCACGGCGAGTACTCGCTGCTGGAGGCCGACGGCTCCGTGCGCACGGTGCACTACTCCGCCGACGACCACAGCGGCTTCAACGCCGTCGTGAGCCACTCGGCGCCCGCGCACGCCGCGCACTCCGCGCACGCGCCCGCGTACCTTGCCCACCACTGATTCCTGCGACCACGCCCTACACTAACGTGTAGCGAATGTGGCTCCTACGAAATTCGGAACTGTACATAGTCATTAGTATTTATTTTATGATAATTAAAGCAAAATGTTGAAGTATAACATGTCTCATTATTAAAAAAAACCCGGCCAAGTGCGAGTCAGACTCGCGCACGAAGGGTTCCGTACTATCCATATCCATATTTAATATTATAAATGCGAAAGTAACTCATTCTGCCTGTCTGTCTGTCTGTCTGTTACCTCCTCACGCTTCAACCGCTGGACCGACTGAGACGAAATTTGGCATGGAGATAGTTGGGGTCCCGGGAAAGGACAGGCTACTTTTTATCCCGGAAAAATGCAAGTCGCGAAGTCGCGGACAAAAGCTAGTATCTGTAAAAATGGCAAAAAAACATGTCTGTTGTAAGGGTCCCTATTGGAACGCATAATATACAATTGCATAACTATCAAAACGCATAACCTCATAACGCATAACTCAAAACGCAAAATGACAAAACGCATATAATCAAGACGCATAATTTCTAAACGCATAACATCAAAACGCATAAAATCAAAACGCATAATGTTAAAAAAGCTTATAATTTTGTGACATCCATCAATCTGTCTGTCTGTCCATCCTTATGTCACATATATTTTTACCTAAGACTACGGGTACTTAGTGGTTGAAATTTGAGAGATATGTTTGTTTTTATAAAAAAAACCGGCCAAGTGCGTGTCGGGCCACGCGCAATATATAGGGTTCGGAAGTTGACGATGCCCTTAGACCTTTCTAAGACTGCATCTTCGCTAGGCTGCGGTATGACGTGCCCGCCCGACGACGCCCCTGCCGCTCATATAATAGAATTTTATTTTTCCGTACCTACGCATTTTTGCTTGCTTGCAGTTGGTCGACTATGACCCGGAAACTTGTATAGCGTTCTTAGCTGTGATAGTTTTCCTTTCAACTGCGCTATATATGCCAAGACCATGAATTTTTTCAGCTATCTGAAAACCACCATTTAGCTAGCAGGAGGGGGGACACTTGACTCTACCAAAAAATAGCACTTTAAAGCTTAATTCTATTTTACAAAAAATCTACAAACGCATCATTTAATCAAAAAATGGTTTTAACAAACCCAAATATTTTTCCAAGACCTAATCAACGACACCCCACATCATGGGGTACTCAAGAAAAAAATATACATTCCCACTTTACGAGTAGGGGAGGTACCCTAAAATAAAATAGATATCAAAATTTTATTGTTCCACTTTGTCGGCGTAACTAATATATATTCATGCCAAATTACAGCTTTCTAGAACTAAGCATCTCCGAGCAATAGTGCGGACAGACGGACGGACGGACATGGCGAAACTATAAGGGTTCCTTGTGGACGTTGGAACCCTAAAAATCTACAAATTAATGCAGTAAGTAGGTAGGTACTAGTTTCCAATTTTTTTTTATTTACGCCGATATTGTGTGAGATATTCGCTTCCAAAGTTCCTTTATTCCCAATATTTGAGATCATCGGTCGGTCACCCGACTTTTGAGATATGTGATCAATTTGTCATAATTTCGGTAGCTTCACGGAGCACTTCATATAAGCGAGTCCGAAAGCCGCAACATGACGAGGTCAGCTTGTTGGTAGCCGTAGAAGAAGCAAATCGTTATTTTATATGCAATGAAATATGTGTGAAGTGGTAAATATTAATATAAACATGTTACTTATCAGACACGGTTTGACTTCTTACGAATTGAAGTTTGTGATATTATTATATTTCCCACGCGTTTCCAGTGCAGGGTTTCACTCACATCTTTGAATTACGTTACTTCTTAGTTTTCTCGATATTTTTTGCTATGCCGAAAATTGCAAGCGTGCAAGTGTAACATAAATTGTAGGTACCTTTACCTACTTCGTCCGTATGTCAAGCCATTTTACACAAAGATTATAAATGCTATTGGGAAGAAATTTAGGTGGGAGGTGTGTTTTACAAACCACTACAAGGTGATGTAATAAAAATTTGAAAAAAAAAAATAGAAGAAGAAAGAAGAAAAACATTTATTTGACACATAAATTCGACACACCAAAAATACAATAAAATAAAAATAAGGTTATACAATTGTGCCGAATTGTGTCAAAATGGATCGCACTCAGCATAATGCAGCGGTGAAACCGCGGCGCTGGTGTTCAGTGCGGTCCTTTATGACTTAAAACTATAGCTCGTGACATCAGGAACGTCACTTACGATAAACCTACATATACCCATTTAAGATTAATGACATACTTCTAAGAATAATAAAAACATTTACTGTAACAATATTTTACTTTTGACACTGTGTTTCCTTCCACAAAATCAGTGCTAAATTCCAGAATATTATACTTAAAAAAAAGAAAGAGCCAAAACCTATTGAAATTAAACTCACTTAATTTGAATTTATTTACTGCTCGAATAAAAACGCTTTACATTTAAGTTTAAAAGAGTACAAAGATTTCAGTGCAAGAATAGGTGGTGGAAGATCATTCCGGCACTTTGTGGCTGCATAACGAAAACTGCCACGGAACGCAGCGGATTGGTGTTGAGGACAAACGAGCTGGAGATATCTCGCAGACCTAGTGTCAGGGGATCTCGCGTTATGCACCCATAGCAGCTTATCTTAAAGGTAGAAGGGAAGCTGTCGGTTTATAACGTCAAACACGAGAACAGACAAGTGGAGCTTACGGCGCGTTGACTTTTGCATTATACGATGCTGGTTTACTGGGCTGAGGGTGGTTTGCTGGGTTCCGCAGTAGAACTAGGGTCACCGACATAGCCCGAAGAATTGCAAGCCTTAAGTGGCAGTGGGCGGGGCACATTGCTCGCAGGACTAATGGCCGATGGGGCCGGAAAGTTCACGAGTGGCACCCGCGAACCGGGAGACGAGCTGTCGGTAGGCCTCCAACAAGATGGAGCGACGACCTCGTGAAGGTCGCGGGACACCGGTGGAAGCAAGTAGCACAGGACCGGTCTGAGTGGCGAGCCTTGGGGGAGGCCTATGTCCAGCAGTGGACGTCTTTCGGCTGAAATGATGATGATGATGATGATGATGATGCTGGTTTAAAAAAGGAGAAGCAATAATACTAAGGGTGGCCCTCCATACATGTAACTATTAAGTGAAAAATTATAAAAAAATGAGAATATAGAATTTAAAAAAATCTAGTATATAAAATTCTCGTATCACAGTGTTTGTAACCAAACTCCTCCGAACCGGCTCAACCGATTCTTATGAAATTTGGAGTGTATGTTCAGTAGGTCTGAGAATAGGACGTAAACTATTTTTCATAACAAAAAAATCCAAACTCGGTACGAAGTCCGCGGGGTCAGCTAGTATTTAAATAAAATTAATTATTAAGGGTGGCACTCCACACATGTGACTGAGGGCTGTTTTATTTTAGGAGAACATAGCCGTGTTGGGTATCATTGAATAGGTCTTTGTAAATGATAATAAATAACTTTGTAAACATGTTATGGCGCATTTAATTAATGTGATATAAGGAAGTTAAATTTCCTTTGATATTATGGTGCGAATGGGCCTAAAACGGGATAAACAGACATAAATTATATTCTTTTACATCTTTATCGTGTTTGCAAATCCAACCCTCTAATGCACCTCTTCTTTTTTTAATATTCGTAATTGCTAATTAATTACAGATTTTTTTTAGTAAATTAGGAAATTAAAAATTACGTAAATGTTTCTGTAAATGTTAATATGACACCAGAAATGAATTCGGCATCCCCAGATTTCATATATGAAAACGATACCAAACTTGGCCTAGTAGCTTAACTGATTTTGATATCCATCCTTGGGTATTAAGGACCAATCCTGCCAAAGTAAATCTTTGGTTCACGAAAAGCCGTATTTGACCTCTTGCAACCGCCACTACTACTCATAAGTTGGAATTTTACTAGCGGCGCGACAAGATATTTAAAGCCACGTCCGTCCCCATGAGAGGTTGTAAACCACTAGGCAGGCAATGACACTTTAACTAGATATTCATTAAGAAAAAAATACAGATATGATAAGGTAAGTAAGGTAAAGCGTAAAAGTCGTCCAATATTCAAGGTGCTCTACATGTTCGCCTACGGGCGAATTTCTCAGCCAGCCAAAATTAATTCGAGACGACATGGCTGTGACCTGTCGACCTTGTCCAACCCCAATGGTCAGTATATAAAGAGCTAGTTTCATATGTCATGTATCAGTGAACAATTAGTTTACAATCAAACATGTTCTCCAAAGTAAGTTCTGCGGATTAAACAGTGATGCGTGTATAGTGAAGTGTTAAGTGACCAAAGTGAAATAAGTGCGTGCTGAACTAACAGTGTAATTGTTTCAGGTCCTCGTTCTGTGCGCCTTCGCGGCCGTGGCCCAGGCTGGTCTCCTCCCGGAGCCACACTACTCCCACGCCGGCGCCGTTTCTTCCCAGAGCATCGTCCGCCACGACGAGCAGCCCCATCTGTCTACTAAGCTGGTCGCCGCGCCCGTGGCCTACCACGCCGCACCCGCTCCCATCTCCTACCACGCCGCGCCCGCTCCCATTTCCTACCACGCCGCGCCCGCCCCGGCCCACTACTCCCACGCCGGCGCTGTCTCCTCCCAGAGCATCGTCCGCCACGACGAGCAGCCCCACCACGCCACCAAGCTGATCGCCGCGCCCGTCGCTAAGGTCGCCGTGGCCGCCCCCGTGGCCTACCACGCCGCGCCCGCGCACTACGCCGCCAGCCCCATCCACTACGCCGCCCCCGTCGCCAAGGTGCTCGCGCCCGCGCCCAAGCTGATCGTCTCCGCTCACCACCAAGAAGAGGAATACGTAAGTGTTTCAAATCTGTTTCATACCACACATACTACGTTCGATGAGTTTCATGAGATGAGGGAGGAACTAATGGTTGTTGTCTCTGCAGGCGCACCCCAAGTACGAGTACTCGTACTCCGTGGCTGACGGCCACACCGGCGACAACAAGTCCCAGAAGGAGGCCCGCGACGGCGACGCCGTGCACGGCGAGTACTCGCTGCTGGAGGCCGACGGCTCCGTGCGCACGGTGCACTACTCCGCCGACGACCACAGCGGCTTCAACGCCGTCGTGAGCCACTCGGCGCCCGCGCACGCCGCGCACTCCGCGCACGCGCCCGCGTACCTCGCCCACCACTGATTCCTGCGACCACACCCTACGCGGAACTGGACATAGTCAATAGTATTTATTTTATGATAATTAAAGCAAACTGTTGAAATATAAAATGTCTTCTCATTAAATAGCACCCCTGGCTGGTTGTCTTGACTGGCATAAAATGACAATTATTATTAACACTCAATGTCAATCGCTGGCTTAATATTTTGCAGTATTTTCAGACGATTTGATATTGTTCACGCCCAGTTCCTAAAAAACGGCTCGTCTTGGCTACGGACGGTTAAAATTTAACATTCGCTCCATAGACAATCGTCAAATTTTAACCATCCGTGTCCATAACGAGGCGTTATGTGAATATAGGTACCTACTAGGCCTTAATTAATTCAAAATTAGCATTTTCGTTAAATATCTAATCTCAATGTGTGCCATTACAAAACATGATGTACTTAGTTCTGATTTTTTGGGACGTTCCACGGAAAATTTAGAGTGAATCACAGAACTATTTTTGAACAATATTTAATAGGTACATAAGTAGTTTGTGGTGTGGATTTAAATTTGCAACGCTGAAAAACACTTTTGAAACTTACTGTCCCGCAGATAGAGCTGAAATAGTGGTCAATTACTATCACAGCGCTTAGCTACAGTCTGGCAAAAAAGAGTAGAAAATAATGGAGGCGCCACTATCGCTTTATAGGGTAACCCCAAAAAGTTCGCTGATCATGTTTTGATACGTTTGGAAATTTCGGTATTCATGTTTTTTCATGTTATAGGTAGGCAAGCGTGCTTGCTTGCAGGCCACCTGATGTTAAGAGGTCACAGCGGCCCATGGACATTAGAAATTATAAGATTGAAGATATGAATGATGTAAAGGTACAATCAGGTAAGTACCCTACTTTACAGGGTGAAATCAAAAACAGACGCACATAATAATAATTTCTGAGTATTTTTACTATGAAACTGAATCCAAAGCTTCCTCATCTATATTATGCTCCTGAAAAGACCACGTCCATGTCTTGGCTGGAACCTGCCTCCAAATCATAAAGATTTTCTTCTGAATTATGATTTTCGACAGGAAGACGCAACGTCTCTCACTGTCGTCTTGAAGATTTATGACAAGTCTATCTATATTCTTATACAAAGTGTTGCATCTTTCGTAATTTTATTTTTCAACTTTCATGACGTGCTAGTACATATTTTATCAGTCATTCACTAAGACTTCTTGGAATGCGAGTTCAGCTGCCTCCTAAAAATAAAATACAATAACTATATTTAAAAAAAGGCTGGACGTAAAGGTGACATAAGTACCTAAAAGTTACATTAAAATATCACTCAAGTATCACGGAGTCGCAAGCGAGCTATAAGCCGCGTCAACGCCATGGCGGCGTACATAACCTATATTGAGTTAAATTTTACGAATAAAACAACACTAAAGGCATAATTAGGAGGTAAATTTGTGCTTTATGAACACATTTATCAAAAGAAAAATAGTTCCATTTCTAGACTTTTTTGCCCAGCTGTAAGGTCAGCCGTAAACTTGTAGCTAGGTTCAAGCACAAAACTTTTTATACAGTGATTCCCAAATTGTGTTATGCTGGAGCAAGTCTGATCAGCCAAAAGTATACAATACCTGCGTAAATAATAGAGTCAAAGACATTCTAAAACATATGTATAAGTGCAGACCAGTGGTCTTACGTTAGGTCTACTTAATGAAAATCACGCAAACTTAATTTCACGCTTGCTGTGTGGCAAAAGTTACACATACATAGTCAAGAAAAACTATGTAAAAACCGGCCAAGTGCGTGTCGGGCCACGCGCAAAGTATAGGGTTCAGAAGTTGACGATGCCCATAGTACTTTTCTAAGACTTATTTACTTAGCCTTAGCTAGCCTGTGGTATGACGTGCCCGCCCGACGCCCCTGCCGCTCGAGAAAGAGAGAAGCCGTTGGTCGACTACGACTCGTAAATTTGTACAGCCTACTTAGCTGTGATAGTTTTCCTTTCAACTACCCCAGTCAACAATTTCTGCCAGAAGACGTGAATTATGACGTGAATTTTTAGTGATTTTTTTAAAGTTTACGTCTTATGGAAATAAATTACGTCAAAAATCACGTCAAAAGTTTTCGTATGTCGGCATACGCCTAAAAGTGACGTCGCTGGTCACGTTATAAATTATTGTGTTTAGTCATAGGTCTGATGACGACGTTGCAAATCACGTCGTAATATGTCGTGCTTCGTCAGTGGTTTAAAGATGACGTTGTAAAACAAGTCGAAAGTTTCCGTATGTCGGCATACGCCTAAAAGTGACGTCGACGATCACGTTATAAATTATTGTGTTTCGTCATAGGTCTGATGACGACGTTGCAAATCACGTCGTAATATGTCGTGTTTCGTCAGTGGTTTAAAGATGACGTTGTAAAACAAGTCGAAAGTTTCCGTACGTCGACATACGCCTAAAAGTGACGTCGACGATCACGTTATAAATTATTATGTTTCGTCATAGGTCTGATGACGACGTTGCAAATCACGTCGTAATATGTCGTGTTTCGTCAGTGGTTTAAAGATGACGTTGTAAAACAAGTCGAAAGTTTCCGTTTGTTGGCATACGCCTAAAAGTAACGTCGACGATCACGTTATAAATTATTGTGTTTCGTCATAGGTCTGATGACGACGTTGCAAATCACGTCGTAATATGTCGTGTTTCATCAGTGGTTTAAATATGACGTTGTAAAATAAGTCGAAAGTTTCCGTATGTCGGCATACGCCTAAAAGTGACGTCGACGATCACGTTATAAATTATTGTGTTTCGTCATAGGTCTGATGACGACGTTGCAAATCACGTCGTAATATGTCGTGTTTCGTCAGTGGTTTAAAGATGACGTTGTAAAACAAGTCGAAAGTTTCCGTATGTCGGCATACGCCTAAAAGTGACGTCGACGATCACGTTATAAATTATTGTGTTTCGTCATAGGTCTGATGATGACGTTGCAAATCACGTCGTAATATGTCGTGTTTCGTCAGTGGTTTAAAGATGACGTTGTAAAACAAGTCGAAAGTTTCCGTACGTCGACATACGCCTAAAAGTGACGTCGACGATCACGTTATAAATTATTGTGTTTCGTCATAGGTCTGATGACGACGTTGCAAATCACGTCGTAATATGTCGTGTTTCGTCAGTGGTTTAAAGATGACGTTGTAAAACAAGTCGAAAGTTTCCGTACGTCGACATACGCCTAAAAGTGACGTCGACGATCACGTTATAAATTATTGTGTTTCGTCATAGGTCTGATGACGACGTTGCAAATCACGTCGTAATATGTCGTGTTTCGTCAGTGTTTTAAAGATGACGTTGTAAAACAAGTCGAAAGTTTCCGTGTGTCGGCATACGCCTAAAAGTGACGTCGACGATCACGTTATAAATTATTGTGTTTCGTCATAGGTCTGATGACGACGTTGCAAATAACGTCGTAATATGTCGTGTTTCGTCAGTGGTTTAAAGATGACGTTGTAAAACAAGTCGAAAGTTTCCGTGTGTCGGCATACGCCTAAAAGTGACGTCGACGATCACGTTATAAATTATTGTGTTTCGTCATAGGTCTGATGACGACGTTGCAAATCACGTCGTAATATGTCGTGTTTCATCAGTGGTTTAAAGATGACGTTGTAAAATAAGTCGAAAGTTTCCGTATGTCGGCATACGCCTAAAAGTGACGTCGACGATCACGTTATAAATTATTGTGTTTCGTCATAGGTCTGATGACGACGTTGCAAATCACGTCGTAATATGTCGTGTTTCGTCAGTGGTTTAAAGATGACGTTGTAAAACAAGTCGAAAGTTTCCGTACGTCGACATACGCCTAAAAGTGACGTCGACGATCACGTTATAAATTATTGTGTTTCGTCATAGGTCTGATGACGACGTTGCAAATCACGTCGTAATATGTCGTGTTTCGTCAGTGGCATAGACATAAATAATACTTCGTATGGACCCGGCCTAACGTAGATACATGTCATGTGTCCCCACTTCATTGGTGTCCAATCCAAAGTTAAACTTATATCGTGACACTAAACTAAGCTAAGCTGGGTCACATTTTTCCAACAACGAGACAAGTTTTTAGATACTGAGAAACAGTTTCGAAAAAAGTTTTTATAAAAAGGCTTATTGTCACGCACGCTCGGTGACAGAACTTTGGATTGGACACCGAGGAAGTGGGGACATATTACGTGTACGTTAGACCGGGTCTATATTATTTACGTATATGGTCAGTGGTTTAAAGATGACGTTGTAAAACAAGTCGAAAGATTCCGTACGTCGACATACGCCTAAAAGTGACGTCGACGATCACGTTATAAATTATTGTGTTTTGTCAGTGGTTTAAAGATGACGTCGTGAGATACGTCGAAAGTTTCCGTATGTCGGCATATACCCGAAGAAGCAGAAGAAGCTGACGACCAATCACGTTGTAAATTATTATGTTTCGTCATAAGTTAAACAGCTGTAGGTATTCCTTCCTAATTTCTTTTAAACTTTCGTTACCTACCAACACGACGTGAGTTTGTTTGGACGTGAGTTGACATCGTTATCTCACTCGGACCGTTTTTTCGTCGTTCGTTATGCACATTCTAGTTATTATGTGGACGCAGTTCTGCAAACCAGATCCAACCCACAGCATGACAGTTTTGAGAAAAAGCCGTTTTTGTTAAAAATGTGTGTACAAAATTTTCTATAAATATTTTTAATAAAGTTTGAATGCACAATTATAGAAGATGGCTAGCTCTATTAATTGTTATGTTAATCTGTTGCAAAAAGCATTTATTACCTGATTTAGAACCAATAAATGGGGATGGATCTTTTTAATAAAAATGCGAATGTGGGTTGGATCTTTGTTTATTTAATAAAAAAATAAGGGAAAATTATATTTACACGGTTTTGTTAAATGAATTTTAATCAAAAAGGGCACAAATACTAAGGCAAACTTGTAGCGTGAAAAGATTTTAGCAAAAACAAAATATTTCATACAAAATTTTCAACAGAGACGAAAACTGCAATACTTTAGTCATAAAGAGAATTCAAACAAAACGTATGAATTAATCTGTAACTTTTTATATACAATTTCCAGTTTTCGTGTTAGTAAATGTCTTCTACTTCAAAGTCAGGTTGTCCTGAAAACCCTTCCAGGTCATCATCCTTCAACCGTTGGTCTGGAATAAGTTAAGTGTAAAAAAGGTGGTATTCCTGTGGAATCAGGTGAAGGAGAGTTTTCAAGTCCTTTAACTGGCTTCGAGAATAGAATTCCCACAGGTCAAAGAAAGAAGTAGAGGTACTTTGTACCTCTACTTCTTTTTTGTGAGAATAGACCCTAAGTGAACGTTTTTTTAAATATATTCGTCCACCAACTCTTCGTCAAGGTTGCTCGCCTGTAAATTTTGAACATATCCTGTATTTTAACTATATCCCTAATCTGCAGCCGTAGCAGCTTATTCCCGTCTATAGTTTTCTTCCTAGTTGTTCTCTAATTGTATTGAAAATAAAAAGTAGGTATAAAAACGTGCAAGAAGACTTCAGTTTAAGATGAATGTTCACCGTTTTAGCAAAAACTACTTTATATCATCAATAAAATTAGAGAAAGTATAACTAACAGGGAGAAACTACTTATAGACGAGAATAAGGCTGCAGATTAAGGAAATAGAGATAAAATAACCGGATAGGTATCCTTCCAAATCTAAAATCCAAATTTTGAACATAGGTAGGTACCTATGTTCAAAACTTACATGACGACCAACCTCGACGAAAAGTTTGTGGTCGGAGATATATTAAAAAGTTCTTTCGGGGGCTACTCTCACAAATGAAATAATGGAAGTACTTTGGCCTATGAGAAAACCTATTCCCGAGGTCAAGTTAAAAGACTTAAAAACTCTTTCACCTGATTCCACAGGCATACCACCTTTTTTTACACTAAACTTATTCCAGAAGAACGCTTGGAAGATGGTGACCTGGAAGGATTTGCAGGACAACTAGACCTTGAAGTAGAAGACATCTTCAACAATGAAAACTGAAAAATCTAGAAAATAATTTAAAGATTAATATATAGGTTTTTCGGATTCCTTTTTTGGTCTGATTTTTGTACAAAATAAGTAAATACTTTATTTTTGCTGGAATTTTTTCATTCCACATTTTTTGCTATTGTTTCCTTTGTATTCTTGCTATTTTTCTCCAAAAAAAACCGGTGAAATGTTTTTTTCCCTTATTTGTAGTAAGAGTATTAAGACCCTGTAAATCAACAAGGATTCAACCCACATTCAACATTCTTACTTTTTTATTGAAAAGATCAATCCCCTTTTATTTACCGTAAATCAGGTAATTAATACTTTTCGCGAAAGAATATCATAAATCCACAACTCTGTTATGTCATAATCCACAACTCTATATTTAGTGAAAAAGATTACCTAAAAATACTTCCATGTGTTAAAATATTTTCAATATGGAACCAAGTCACATGAACCCTCATAAAATTGAAAAATTTAGGCTATTTTTAATATGCAAACAAGATTCAAGATACATGGTTTCATATAACTGTGAAATCTTTATTTTGCAAACGGGATCCAACCGCGCTTGGTCCCTTATAGAGTTATAAAATTATACGTCTATGAGGTACCATGTGAAATGAATCTTGTTTACAAAATATGTATTTGCTGTTTTGTGGAATGGTAACTTTGTCAACATATTGTTTTGATAGGTTAAAATGGTCAGATCATTTTGATTATTATAGGGAAGGTGTAAGGTGCATTTTAAAACCTATCTGCATATTTAACTCAATTTTGACAGGTGTGTGGGTTGGATCTGGTTTGCAGAACTGCGTCCATGTTATAAGTTCAAAACTTTAACTATTTTTATGAGCCGAATGGAAATAAATTACTTTGCCGTTCCCTTGATTCAACCAATGATAGTGTGGTGTTTATATCGCGTGCGAGTAATATTTCCCGTTCCGACCAACACACGTCATAATCGCTATCTCTGATTGGTCGGAAGCTCGCGATTGTTAAAATCGCGGCGAATTCGCGCCAGCCATATTAGCTGCGTTCCAAATCGCGCTCACTCACGTATCCTTTTTCCTCTTGTAAAACGACTTTCAGGAGGAAAAAGGATGCAAGGTGCTGTGAGCGTTCTGAGCGCGATTCGGAATGCAGCCATTGTTTTGTGAATCTATGGGCTTTAGTCGTTTCCGGAGTCACTTTAATGTTTTATAATTGTATTAAGGTATAACCTACTTCAAGTGTATAAAAAATTGTATGTAAAACTAAAAACAAATATTTTATTATTATTTAATTACTCATTAAAAACAGAAGCTGAATATAAAATTGACAAATGCCGTTATTTTTCGCGCCATAAAACCCATTCCGACCCGATTTCGCCGACGGCCAAGTTGGCTGCCATGATTGAGTTGCAGCATGCTTAGGGATGTCCCACGTTTACTTCATTGGCTAGTTGTCGATTGAATTCGATAGTAAAAAAATTACATTACTTTGAAATTTAACAGCCAAACTGCACATACATATTTCTAGTTAAAACGAAGATATCGCTGCTGGAAAAGGAGAAATTTTCTGAGTGACATTTTTGGTGATCTTAAGTTATATCAGAGACTATAGAAGTACATAGACGTTTCCCGTTGAACAAAAAATCGTAACATTGTCGTACTATGAAGAAAAAACAGGACTAGATGGCGCTGAACATTCAGGTCATTATCCATATAATTTGACATTCCCAAAGTAAGTATGGTAATTGACCTCACTCAATGAGCAGCGCCATCTATACCCTGTTCGCGTTAAGAAAATAGTGACTCATCACCGACTGCCGGCCAAGCCACGCCCCCTAGCCAATTAGAACGCTAGAAATTAGTAAGGCGAGTTCACAGTGCTCAGTTGCAGTCAGACCTTCGAAGAGATCGGTTGTGTATTTTGCGTATTACTTGTTTAAAATTTTTGGAAAATGGATATCTCACCCATTAAAAAAAATAAAAGTGGATCAATTATACATAGCGGAGAGAGACGCGTAATTTACAATGTTTTTAAGTATTTCAAAAAGACTGATTTAAATGAGACTGTGGAGAGCATAGTAATTAAAACTGCAAGTGCATGCGGTGTGTCCGAAAATACTGTTTATAAAATTATCAAAGAGCAAAAAGAAACTAATATATTGAAATCACCAGTGAAAAAAAGAGCTCGACTATCCACGGTCGATAAATTAGATGAACTCGACAAATGTGCCATAAGGAGAAAAGTACACTCTTTATATTTCAATAACGAGTATCCAACATTGGACAAAATAATGACACTTTGCGAAGCTGATGAAGAAATTCCTGTTTTCAAACGTACAACACTTCACAAAATACTGCACGAGCTTGGTTTTGATTTCAATAAACAAGATAGTAGAACATTGTTAGTGGAAAGAGAAGATATTGTTTTATGGAGGCGAAAATACTTAAGACAAATAAAAGAATATAGAAACGCTAATAGAACCATTTACTATCTCGACGAAACGTGGGTAAACGCCGGACACGTAAAAACAAAAGTGTGGTTGGATACAACAGTCAAGAATAAAAGACAAGCTTTCCAAGATGGCTTATCAACCGGCCCAAAAGCTCCGACAGGGAAAGGGAAAAGGTTAATTATATTGCACATTGGCAGCGAAAAAGGATTCGTGGAAGATGGTTCACTAGTCTTTGAATCTAAATCTACAAAAGATTATCATGAAGAAATGGATGGTGAAAGATTCCTTAATTGGTTCAATGATACAATACCGAAGCTTGAACCAGGAAGTGTGGTTGTCATGGATAACGCTCCATACCATTCGGTAAAAGTTGAAAAAATACCCACGACCAGTTGGAATAAGCAGCAAATAATAGAGTGGTTGAACAACAAAGGTATATCTATGGATATGAGTTATTTAAAGGTATATCTATAGACATTAAAAAATACTAATATTAGTTTAAATTGACATTTTTAATTATTAATTATAATGAATATTTTATAACATGTGTAAAATCACTGATATTTTATTATTTTTCTATTACACTTAGTTAAGGATTTGAAAAAAATGTTTAATTTCTCTCCATTATGAATACGCCCTTACCCTGCAGTTGCACTGATGAGTCACTATTTTCTTAACGCGAACGGGGTATAGTTGGTCAGCTATCTTGAGGTCACGATTTTTTGTTCGACGGGAAACGTCTATATACTTCTATAGTCTCTGGTGGTTATATACACCGTTGAAATTTTTCTGCATCGAATGGGCTTTGTGTCGCTTATCCTGTCGGTGATTTAGCAGATCATGACCATTGTTTCCTACTAAACGACTTCGTTTTTGACAATTTTGTGGAAAATGGAGACGATAAAAAACGCGAAATTAACCTCAGGGTTTTTTACTTTTATTTGTCAGAACTATGGCCAGAACAGAATAAACTTAACTGGATAATTTTGGTTGCAACTAACCTTTCATTTGTTGGTTAAACGTTTTTACGTGATTTTTCATAAAATTGTTTTTTAGACAAATTTACCGTTCTGTTTTATAATTTAGGTACATTTAGTATTAATTTAATGATAATATTGAAATGAAATGAAAGTTTATTTCACAAGAACATATATATATTATATTTATAAAGGCGATTAAGCCCACTTGCGGTATAAAACTGTGGTGGTTAGGCATTACTTTTGGACTCGCTTGTTGCACCGAAACGCCATCTAATTCAAACAGTGTTTTTTATTTGTTTCTTGTCAAGTGATTGATTGTAATATTTAACCGACTTCCAAAAAAAGAGGAGGTTCTCTATTAGCCGGTTTTTTTTCGAAATCATCATCATCATCATTTCAGCCGAAAGACGTCTACTGGTTCAAATTTAATGAAATTTGGTAATATAGTCTTTTGGTCACTGAAAAATTTAAGAGGACATGAAACGGCCGTTTTTCCATACAAACGCCGGTCCCCTGTTTCCTCCCTGGATAAAGCAAATACCGTCATGATTTTTTCCCTTAAAATCAACGACCACTAATTCTAGGTTCCTATTTTTTCCTTTTTTTGATAAATATAATATTAACAAAGATATGAGCCTTCAAAAATCAAAAAAAATTGCCAGATTTTTCGTTGTGTTCAAACACCCAGCAAACAAATTTAACGAAATAAAATCAAAAAAAGCAAAAAATAGAGACACAGATAAAGTCTTCTTCTAATTTTTAAAGAAAACTGCAATCAAATCGGTCGAGTTTTGGAGGAGGAAATAGGGGGCAGCCAAACGTTGTTTTTGTGTTCTTTTCATAGGTATTTTCCGTCCAAGCTGCAGTTGTCTCTATCGTGCTTAGCGGGGGAAGGCTTGAGGTTCGGGAGGCAGACTAATACGTACACAATGAATGTGATGTGACACGTTGTCGATAATTTTATCGATATTCTAGTGTAGTTTATCGATATCGATATTAAACATTTTGGATTTATGATTCCATCCGATCATAAGAAAGCAAACAACAGGGTTAAGGGTTCAATTAGGTGATAATTTAATTTGCTGACGTCCACTGCTGGACATAGGCCTCCCCCAAGGCTCGCCACTCAGACCGGTCCTGTGCTACTTGCTTCCACCAGTTTCCCGCGACCTTCACAAGGTCATCGCTTCATCTTGTTGGAGGCATGAACCCCGAGCATAGCTCACTCCATTGCCCTTTGCGTGACCTTGAGCCTTCTTAGCAGGCCCATCGTTAGCGCCCACATCCCAATATTTTGTTACAAATAATTGAACGTCAAAATAATTATTCCTTGGTCAATTCCTCTCTCGCACCGCTAAATTTCGTGGTATACGACCGTCAATTATTTCTGGTAATAAGCACTCAAAATAAAACCTTTCTAATATTGGTTCCATCTCCTGCCAAAATGCGTCGTCTCTTTGAATTTTTTCATAAGTTATGCCTTTAGAGCTCCACAAAATGAAATAGCAAAATTTTCGGCCGGTTATATGTAATTGCCCTTGGATTTGGTAATAATAATTGTGCCTTTTCTTTAATATTACAGCGTCATTTTCAAGAATGCAGAAGTCTATTTTCTTTTCTTTCACTCCATCTTTCGGCGATAGATCAGCAATCTTATACGGACATTTCACTTCCACTAACGCATCTTCCCCAACAAGGCCATCAGGACTTGCTGCTAAAAACGTTTTAAGCTTATCGACGAATAATCCACATTTTGATACCGGCAGTCCCGTCTCTTCTGTGAATTGTTGTATTGCTTCATCTTCTTTTTCTTTACCATAGTTTGTGGCAATAGTGCCTTTAAATTGAGAATACAGTAAACTGTTCAATAATCCTGCTACGGATGTTGTTTTTCGAAGTTTACATATTCGACCGAAATTCGATGCTGTAAGACGTTTACGTCTTTCAACTGCCCACAAACTACTCTCGCTTTGTCCTACAGTGTTTTGTTCGAGCTCAACAATATTAATGTTGTTTAATTTCAAAATAAATTCATCTCTTTTTTGCTCAAATATGTCAGTTGGCATATCTGGTTCTAAATCTAACCGACCATAGTTCTCGTCAGGGCCAGTAACTTTCCTTCTTTTGTTTGTTTCATGTTCTCGAAACGTGATTTTTCTTTTTCGGTACCTTTTCGTATTTTCTTGGGAACGCCGTTTTCTTTCTATGTATTGTTTGGTATATTTACCAGGGCTACATTTCTGAATTTTTTTTTATAGCCGTGAGTGGATCGCCTTGTTACTGTTCCATGAAGTTACTGCACCATAACACCGTGCCTGGTATGAACCTCTTGCAGTATAGTTAACTCTTTTGCCACCAATAAATTTCGCAATGACATTATTAAACTGCTCCACAGTGTTGTTTGTAACGTCTAGAATAAGACTTTCTGCATGCGATAGCAGTGCTAAGAGGTACTGTTGAATATCTGTCCATATTCCACAAGATTGGAGAGCGGGTACCAAATTTTTATCATTTACATATTTTTCCGGCTCACAGAAATAAGACGCGCAATGCTTGTGGTCTCCAAACACGTGGTTAGCAGAATTTCTTATATAATTTTTTACATTTTTTATTGTATCCCCGTGATTGGTGTTTTCCTCTTCTTTTCTATAATTCAAAGCTCCAACAACTGCTTTCCTCAAGCGCAATACATTTGACTCTACTTTCTTTCTTAGCTCAACTGGTACAAAACCTTTGTGGTTGTTGGTTTTTTTGCCCAGTGCTTTTATTTTATTGCAAAAATTGCGCAGCAAATGATTTTTGCATTCAATTTTTGTCACAGTAAAGTCGGACCCATATGGCTTTTTCAACAGTATTTTTTTCATAATGCTAGAATCGCCATCTCCTACAAGTTTATTATATTTTATTCCATGCATCTCCATACTTTTTGCAAACCCTTCCGCTATTATATCCGCCTCCATGGCATTCGCGCTGTCTTGCCAATTTTTAAAACACCTGTGTTCAGGGACATCTGCATTCAATTTGGCACTTTTAGCACATATGCAGCAGTATGAGTTTCTAACTCCAAGAAACAACACTTTTTTGGTCTGCAGTCCTACTATACATCCAGCGCCAGAAGCCGAACTAAATCCACTTTTATAAGACCGTTTTGCCCATGATCCATCTGCAACCACTGTTACAAGAGGACAGCCATCTTTATCGACACTACCATTCATAATTGCTAATCTTTTTTCTTCTTGACCTGCTGCGATCATCTCGTCTAGGGCACATTCTTCAATTTTAGGTGTCAAATATCGTTCAATCTTTGTGAACGTTGGATTACTCATATTAGGCATATTTAACACACTACATATTTCATTTAATTGTGCATATCCATTTCCCGAACAGATTATTCCTTCTACAACAGCGTTATTTATAGATAATGCCAATTTTGGGTCTTCATTGTACACAATTACAATCTTCTTGCACATTTTGCATTCAAAAAAATATTTACTGATAAATCCGTTTCGTTGTTCTCCTGAGAACTTTAAATCAGAAAACGTACAGTTTGTGTGTTCATGCTTGATATTAGAAAGCGCGGAAAATAAATATTTCATGTCTACGATTCTGCGTCCTTCTAATTTTTCATCCATAGTGACTTCACCGCAATCATTATCATCATTAGGACAAATTGTTAAATCAAAATGAGAAGGTGTAGACTTTGAAGATGAGCTTGCATTTTCACCAAGTACTTCTCGATTCTCCATGATAGATTCAGGCATTCGCGATGACGTACTAGAGTTTTCCTTGTTTTTATAACTGTCAAAATAAAAGAAACGACATGAATTAGTTTAGGTATTTAACAAACAATGACAAAATGGGTTTGAAGCCTAAACAAATTAGTACTCTTAGAGGTAGAGTAGGTAGAGATTTCAGACGATATTGTGATCAAACGAAAAAAATGAAAAATTGTGGGTATCAACTATCAACATCCTTATTTTATATAATACTAGCTTCTGCCCGCGACTTCGCCTTCGTGGAATTCGGTTATCGCGTTCCCGCGGGAACTATGCGTTTTCCCGGGATAAAAAGTAGCCTATGTCCTTTCTCGGGACTCCAAGTATCTCCATGCCAAATTTCATCTCAATCGGTTCAGCGATTGAAGCGTGAAGAGGTAACAAACAGACAGACAAACAGACAGACAGAGTTACTTTTGCATTATAATATTATAATGGATATGGATTATAAATGTGGAAGTGTGTTTGTTTGTTTGTTTATCCTTCCTTCGTGGAAATAACATAGGATACTTTTTATCCCGATATTTCCACGGGAACGGGTTTTCCACGGGTCAAACCAGTTTTTCAATACTTTTATTACTTTTATAACTATACTAGCTTCTGCCCGCGACTTCGCCCGCGTGGAATTCGGTTATCGCGTTCCCGCGGGAACTATGCTTTTTTCCGGGATGAAAAGTAGCCTATGTCCTTTCTCGGGACCCCAACTATCTGCATGCCAAATTTCATCTCAATCGGTCCAGCGGTTGAAGCGTGAAGAGGTAACAGACAGACAGACAGACAGAGTTACTTTCGCATTTATAATATTAACTAGCTTCTGCCCGCGACTTCGCCCGCGTGGAATTCGGTTATCGCGTTCCCGCGGGAACTATGTGTTTTTCCATGATGAAAAGTAGCCTATGTCCTTTCCCGGGACCCCAACTATCTCCATGCCAATTTTCATCTCAATCAGTCCAGCGGTTGAAGCGTGAAGCGGTAACAGACAGACAGACAGAAAGACAGACAGACAGAGTTACTTTCGCATTTATAATATTAATATGGATATGGATATGTAGATAATATCATCGGTATCTAAAAATAAATTGTATTTTCGATATCAATAAGCGTACCCACAGGTTACCATTATCATTTTAAATTTTGCCTACGAACATTACGAACCTGACGATTGAACGTGTTGCCAAATGGATATGTCGCTTTATTGATAAGTGATGTTTTTTTTCGTTTAGCGCTTATATTTAAACGCTTTTTACTCCCTTTTCTTCTAGCCATTGTAGAAAAAGGAAGATTTATATCTGAAACAATAAGTTTAGGTAGGTATTCAGCCAAGAAAGTAATCTACCAGTTTTGACAAGGAAAGGAAAATTCATTTGTAGCTATTTTCACCCGCGCAAAGCTCGGTCGCCCAGGACGTTAGATCTCTAGATTGTCAAAAAGGAACAAACAAACAAACATATATTACATATATTTCTATACTATAACATAAACATAGACTGGTAAACACATTACCCTCCTTTGCGTTGCGCAGTAGGGTAAAAAGCATTAACTAAACTTACGACAAACACAAAACATACCTACTTATTAACGAAAAAATACTCACGATTAGGTAATCTTCTTTTCACAGTAAAATATCAATAGTCCAGTGGTACACGAGCCGAGTCAAATCAGTGAAGTAAAGAAACAAGTCCAGGAAGCAATGGCCAGGGTCTAATATAAAGATAATCAATAATAACACGCGTAACGAACAACGAACACTCCTCAAACGCCAATATCAACTTGCCGACTGTGGTCGGTGCGGCTTTCGCCGGCGGGGCGCGGGCGGGAGCGGCGCATCACGCACCCATTGACAGTCCCACTCACACATCGATAGCGCGGTTTCTTGGGGCACAGCGCGACAGGAATAGATTTCAAAAATACCTATTTTTCAATTCTCTCGACCGTTTCATGTCCTCTTAAGCTTCTAGTTTTTTCCACTACGAAGTTACAGGGGCTCGAAAATGGCCAGAATGGCTTCGAGAAAAGGATGGTACGGCCGTGCCTGTTTTTGCTCGACTTGGCGGGGGCACTGCCGTACCCCCAGATAATAATCTTTATTAATGAAATTATAATAATGACGATTAGCATAAAAAGTCTTATGTCTACCTTCACAGAGCAAATGAAAAAAAAAAACTATTTTAAACTTAAACCCAGTTTTTAAAGTTTCGTTTCTTTGCGTGGCTAAATACCTATTAACATAAAATGCTTAGTGTCACTATTCTCTGTCATGGAATTTTTATTAATTTTAAGAGATAAATACCCCTATTTGATGCGCTTGTAAATATTAGTTTGCGTGTTGAGTCACCGAGCGTTAATATATCGATATCGAATTTTTCGCATTCACACGCACAACACTAGAGTGGCTCGCAATTGGCGATTTCGCATAGCGTCGGTCGGCGTCTCGCGTGTCTTTCAAATGAGTTTTTCGTTGGCCGGAAAACAGGTAATAAGCCAATAATTATTTACTTAATGGTATCAATTTCTGGCTAAGTGAGTGTTGTCTTTTGTGAAGAGTTGTAAAATTATTTATCTATAAACTTTCAGGTTGTGTGTGCTATTGCTTCGCTATTGTGCGACTGCGGTGTATTTTGGGTTACCTTTACCTATTATGGACGTAAAAAACAGTTATATAGTCGCGGAGGAGGATGACGAGAATCATAACATAGTTATTGTGAGCAGTAGTTGGCTAACACCCAAAAAACAAGAGTCGTTTTGGCCAAGATCAAGTTCTAATTACAATAAATACTTGACTAAACATGAAACACCAGACAAGCAAACGTGGCAGCTAATAACGCTTAAAAGAAAGTTTTATGAAACAGGTAAGAAACAAGACTCTTCTGCGTTTCGCTTAAGGGATCCCGCATAGTTTCTTCTTATTTTCTTTGGGAGAACCCAAATCGTGTCTTTAGAGCCCAAACACACAGAATTCACCCTAATATGTGCTGTTTCTCTTTTCAGCGGATTTAATGACTGCCCGTAAAAAGGCAAAACAAGCGGAATCAACAAGTGATTTGAATGATTATGATGATGACAAAAAACGAAAGACTAAGAAGCCAAGTCGTGTAATTGAGTCTGACGCTTCATTATCGTCTGAACCTGATGAAAGTGCCCTGGACTTGTTCATGATTGGTGAGTTTTTTTTCTTTGAAAGTTGAGCCCGAGCTGCCTAGCAACCCCCCCCCCCCCTGGATCTGCCACTGGTCAAGCAGCTTTAGTTGCTTTATTTGGGACTAAATCGATTAAAGACAAGTCACCCCTTAAGGAGTAATCGCCTTATAATCCCCCTTCCACAAGCTTCAGAAACACAGTGTTTATATAACGGGACCAGCAATTTATAACTGCCTATTGGCCTGGATAAGAGATGCAAAAGGAGACTAAAATCATGGTTAATTAGCAAACTATTTTATGATATAAGTGAATTCATGGCATTGCCTATGTTATTGTGAGTAATTAGATTATGTTTTTGATCTCGAATAATTAATGAACTTATATGTACCTATATGCTAAATATTCATTTCATAAGATAAGACTGACCTTTGTTTTTAACTTGTCTCATTTTGTGTGTTGAAACAAGTAAATGACAATTTTAATGAGTTAATAATTTATTTTGCATTAAAGCGACAGAAAATATTTCCTTCAAAACAAACATTGTCACAATAAAGTGGCCACACCAATGTGTCACGCGATCGGAGTGTCAGACCTTGTCTACAATGCCTACATGCCTACAATGGAACACAAGGTAAATGTGTGTGGGATGGTGGCGTTTTGTCATGTTTGCTTGGTGTTACAGGTTACTAACATTAAAAACATTACTAACAGGTTTTCTTGTTTGTCGGTTTGGTACAAATCCTTTAAATAATTTTTATATTGCATATTGAATTTACAATATGGACATACAACATAATATTTACATACATACATACAGAAATACATTATACATACATACTCTTTCCCAATGGGGTAGGCAAAGATTATGTCCATCCACTTGCTACGGTCCTGGCATAGGTAGGTACCTATACCTTTCGCTTCATCAACATTTATTCATTTCTACATGCATGCTAACCGACGGGTTTAGACTACTAATAATACTTACAAGATTTACCTTTTTTACAGTTCCATACCCAAAGGGTGAAAGCGGGACTTACTAAGACTCCTCTGTCCGTCCATCTGTCTGTCTCAATCTTTAGCTTTATCTCATGAACCTTGATAGCTAGACAGTTTTAACATTCACAGATGATGTGAATACATCATCAGCTACTCTATAACAACAAACACTAAAAACAAAATAAAATAAATATACCCCCATACAAAAAACTTAAAAAGTTGCTTCATCAGGCCCTGTGTCCGATTTTGATGCTGTCTTCAGTGATGGGTTTGATAGGTGCATGTTTTTAGATAGGTGTTATGGTGACACTTCACCAGGGGGCGCTGCAGTAAATATTTGTTGTGCAAATCAATGTTGCCATTTATCTCCAAATCTACTTGGCCGAATTTGATGCTGCCTTCAGTGATGGGTTTGGGTTTGATTGGTGCATGTTCTTAGATAGGTGTTACGGTGACACCTCACCAGGGGGCGCTGCAGGAAATATTTGTTGTGCAAATCAATGTTGCCATTTATCTCCAAAACTACTTGGCCGATTTTGATGCCATTTTTAGCGATGGGTTTGGGGGTTTGATTTGTGCATCTTTTTAGATAGGTGTCGGTGACAACTCACCAGGGGGCGCTGCAGTAAACATATGTTTGTGCAAAACCGAAACTACTCTTAAGTAGGTATATGTATATTAGTACTATTAAATAAACTATAGATATTTAGTACAATGTACATAATAATTATGCTGTCAAATAAATTATTTTATCCTTTTTCAATTATCTTATAACCGTTGTGGGTTTTTCAAAAAGACAACAGTTTTTTTTTAATTACCGTTATTTATTTTTTAAAAAAAAAGTTTTATTTAAATTTAATTAAAAAAGGGTAAAATAAAGTGTTTAATGTTGTATAGATAATAGTACGAAACCCTTCGTGCGCGAGTCCAACTCGCTCTTGGCCGGTTTTATTTAAAACTCTAATCAGTTTGTTTGTTGAAATTGCATTGTCTGAAACTAAATATTTGTGTGTGCACTTTTTAAAAGACTTGTGTGGCTCCGTGGTCCCCAATTAGTGTGATTATGGCTTATTTGTTACATTTTATTTTCAGGTAATGTATCGGGGAATTCAGGGAGCTGTGAAAAAAAGAAATATAAGTTAAATGATGTATCACAAAATAACCAAAACATTGAAGGTATAGATAAAATATTTATTCGGAGCAATATTAATTGTCACATACTTATCATATACCTACCTGATATATTGAAAATATTTTTCTACCAAGTTTTTAATTCGATGGTTTTACCGTACCTACAAAATACCTATGATCTCAATCCAAAGTAATATTTTTTTATGCATTTTTCTGTGAGTTTGATATTTTACTTATCATATACCTGTTGGTAATTAGAATTTTTCGCTTTTAGGTATACCCTGTTACAATAAATTTCAAACCATTAAAACTACGGAAAAGGAACTTTCTCTTACCTGGAAGCCTATAGACGGGCGATCATCATCAACATCAGCAGATCATCATAGCCGGAAGGATTCTACTGACACAGACATTTCGATCACACCAAAGTCTACAGGTATGTTTGTATACTGCCCATACTGGATCTTTTGTTTGCTGCGGTAGGGACGCATAATGGGTTTATTTTACTTTCAAACATGTGTTTGAGACTTCCATGTATGCTATATGAATATGCAAGATTATGGAATTCTTGGTCTAATGCTACAAAAAAAACCGGCGAAGTGCGTGTCGGGCCACGCGCAAATTATAGGGTTCCGAAGTTGACGATGCCCACAGTACCTTTGTAAGACTTATTAGCATCTAGCTAGCCTGTGGTAGGTATGGCGTGCCCGCCCGACGCCCCTGCCGCTCGAGAAAAATCATCATCATAAGTTGGTCGACTAGTACTCGTAAGTTTGTACAGCCTACTTAGCTGTGATAGTTTTCCTTTCAACTACGTTATATATGCCACAACCGTGATTTTTTTCAGCCATCCAAATACCATCATTTAGCTGGCAGGGGGGGGGGGACGTGACCCTAACAAAAAAATAGCACTTTAAAGCTTAATATTTCACAAACGCATCACTTAAACAAAAAATGGTTTTAACAAACCCACAATATTTTTTAAGACATATTAAACGATATGCCGCGCCATGGGGTACGCAAGAAAAAAATAACATCCCCACTTTACAAGTAGGGGAGGTACCCAATAAAAATATATATTTCAAAATTTTATTGTACCACTTTGTCAGCGTAACTAATATGCATATTCATGCCAAATTACAGCTTTCTAGAACTAAGCATCTCCGAGCAATAGTGCGGACAGACGGACGGACGGACGGACGGACATGCCGAAACTATAAGGGTTCCTTGTGGACTTCGGAACCCTAAAAAAATACATTCAGTGACACATAGAACCTCGTCCTTTTTTGAAGTCTGTTAAAAAATAACCGACTTCAAAATAAACTGAAAAGCCCCAACACAAATAATCTTTATATACGGATTACATTTGAATCACCTTTGGAAGTCTGTGCCAAACCTACAGTAAACTTCTTTATTCAACAAAAATACTCGGTTGCATAACCAAATATTAACTTAAGGCTACTTATTCTGTGCTTAAGGCTTAGGCTGCGTGTTATCATCTGTGTTAATAGTAATAAATGAATGGTTAATGGCACCAACTACTTCAAAAGGTGATTTAAATGTAATCGGTACATAAAGGATTATTTGTTATTTGTGACTTTTCAGTTTATTTTGTAGTTGGTTCTTTTTTTATTTATTTTCTCTTATTTTTTAAATTCAATTCATATTTGTAGGTTATCAGCATAAGGTTATGCATTTGTTGACAACTCTGGTAGAACAGAATAACCAAATATTAACCTGGATTAGAAGCCAAAATGAAACTGATGCAATCAAGAGAAAAAAAGAGCCTATAAAGCTTCCTGTACAGCTACCTATTTGTGATGAAAATGAATTATCAACACTGGAAGAATATCTCAATAATGATGTAAATTTTGGAGAAATGGTATGTGTCTATCGACTGCTATGTAGTACAGTCATCGTCATAATAAAAGGTAACATCCAAAGTGATCAAATTGTTCATTACAGCGTACAATCAAATTGGTGTACCAAACTATTTGAGCACTTTGGCTGCTACCTTATATAATGAAACCGAGTGTACCTTTAAACTCCAAAAAAAGGCAAGCCAAAAATAATTCTTTATCTTCACTCATATCCCTCTATGATGCCTTCAAAAACCGCAAATTATGACCAGCATTAAGATAAACTGTTTAGTTAGAAAGTAAAACATAATAGTAGTTTATGTAACTGCTGCATAATAAATAAAGGTCCTTAAAACACGAGTGGGGTTTTATGAAACGAGCCGTCAGGCGAGTTTCATAATAATATCGTACGAGTGTTTTAAGGCCTAATTATGTACAGTTGCATACACAACTTTATCTTCACTCAATTTATAAATCCTCTAAGAATCTTCAAAATCTGTCCACAATGGCGGCAATTCGAATACGCCAGTGTCGCACATTCGATTTTCAAATATCCTAGACTAAATAGAGCCGACATTTGAATTTTGGTACAAACTTTCGTTCTGCCTGACTGAAGAATATAGGCGGCCATTGCTGTTGGAAGATGTTCGAAATTAGAACGTCATTACAGTATCGATATCGATTTTGTAAAATGAATTTTACTGTATGACCACAGATTGGAAATTGGCTTTGACAAAACTCGCTGTCATAACGGATATCGTATGTCATATCGGATCGATAGCGTTCGAAAATCGGAAGTAATGACACTTCCGATTTTCGAACGCATCATAGAGGATTTATGGTATGAGTGTAGATAAACTACTAATGACGTACGGATTAATTTGAATCACCTTTTGAAGTTGGTGCCAAACCTCATATAAAGTTATTTATTCAACAAAAATACTCGTTTCTATAATCATAATAACAATAACTAAGGGCTTAGGCTTCATGCGTGGCCATCTTCATGAATAGTAATAAATGAATGGTTTGGCACCAACTTAAAAGGTGATTCTAATGTAATTTGTATATGAACATCATTTGAACCGATGATTTTTGGCTTTTCAGTTTTTTCAAGGCGGTTCTCTTTTTATATAGGTATATAAAAAAGTGTGTTTAAAATTATCTTGATATTTGAAAGTTTTCTAATTTTATGTGTATCACATAAAATATACTTTTATGTGTTAGACATCATTTTGAAATCAATATTTATTTTTTAGCATTTATAGTACAGTGAGTTTTTTTCTTGTAGTGCAATTACTTAATCTTCTTCTGTGGGAATTCTCCAACCAGCTCGGTGAATCAAATTATGAGGCACATGATTAGTAACGAACTTGCATCCAAGTTTAGCTATCGTGGCAAGAAAGGAAAGCGTCCCTTTGAACAACTGAACTTGAAATTAGTACTGATACGTAAGTATTACAATTAGGTACAATAATTACATGACACATGAGGCAAGAAATGGTGGCATTCCCAGCTGAGCAGACATTTTAATGATGAACGTCTGTTAGTTGTCCTTGTCTTTGTGTCTGTTCAGTTGCATTCCTGACACGTTGAATTCTAGTGAGCTATGATATGAGTGTGAAGAGTTTATTTATTTATTCGCTGAATACGTTATCCACAGATTAGTATAGTTCTTGCATTTCACGAAGGTGCGTGAACGAATTTAGACTTTTTGGCTATAGGAATTAGAAAAATCCACGCGCCTTCTTAAATTGCAAGAGCTTATAGCGCGTCTTAGCAACATTGACGGCCATCCGCCTTCTATGATATGTATAAACTGATTTTTAAAATAAGAAATATATGTATTTATAATGATTTATAAGTTTTATAAGTTCGATTTGCATACAGAAAAACACAAAGTCGAAATTCATAACATATTTTATGATAAGTTTAAAATATATACGGTTTAATTTCGTCACGTTTATAATCTACGCTGTATAACCGCTCCGCCACGACTTCGCTCGAAAGCTGCGGCGGCGAGCGTTTTACGGACAGTCTGCGCGATCGTGACGCCCGACGCGCGTCGCCCGGTTAGCAACCGTCGCGCGCAATGTGTCTGTAAAACGCCCGCCGCTACCGCTGCCGAGCTGTAAGGTTCAAACTAAATACATAAAGTCAAATTATATTAATTTTTAAAATATACGGTATAAATTCAGCATGTTTATAATTACTGATTATTTTTAATGCTCTTGTTGTTTCAGGAACTGTAAAGAAACACTTGAAATTACCTACTGAAACATCAATTGAAAACGACATCAAAGTGTGGCTCAAACACGCTCCACAACGACTGAAAACGAGTTCTATGAAAAAACTGAATAGTTCTTCTAACAAAGACAATTAATAATTATATGGGTTTTTTTAACGAGTGTGTACCTACGACAATGTCTAGTAAAAAAGTGTTAAGTAAACGCCAAGTTTATAGAAAAATAGCTCAATCTTATAGACTGCAAAATGAAATAATTCCTTGTCAGCAGCATTTTGACATACAATTCGAGTCGAACACTGATCAGCGTGTACTTCAGTTACAAACTTCTGATACTGAATCAGTAAATATAAGTACCCCTGACGATTGTAATGGCCACCTGCAGTCCTCTGATCATCTCGAAAGCTTTCCTAATTTGACGCCACTTAAAGCAAAGTTTCCCCTTCTCCCCCCACCAACCGAGCGGTGTCCCGCGGTGGCCCTCAGTATGAATCCACTCAGAATTATCCAAAGTACAACTGTGTCAAGTATGAGCGCTTATCTAAAAAGAATCAGGGTACAGCGGACCAAATCGCGTAAAATCGTTTATCGTTAACTTTCCCCATGTCTTAGAACATTTTTTGTTGCGGGTTATTGTTTACGAGGTATTTACGAAAAACCAAAAAAAGGGACCTTTGACCCCCCCCCCCCCCACACGTTAGCGGTACCCCCACCCATCAGTACTTTTAGTATGTTGTTTAAGGCACCTTCACATACAACTATTCCAAAATTCGCTCATGTATTATTTTCCCCTATGAGCGCAATTAGTGTCTTCCTTTGGTGAGCTATGAATTTGTAAGCGATTATAGATTAAGGTGCTGTTTCACAATCAATAAATCTGTTTATGGCATACACTTTTGTTTGGTTTCACATACAATTAGGACTTTGGGAACATGTCCACGCGACGAACGACTTTGAAAATTCTAGCACGAAAGTTACGCGATGTCACTATAGTTACCATTTTGTCATTAGGCATAGCGTGACGTTTTCCGTGATGTCTGCTGGCAGTGTTCAACGACGTTCGGTAGATGTTTCCAATGACGTCTACAGTCGTCATCGGGATTGCATGACGACGATAAACGTGTATACTATGACGTCGACACACGTCTACCCGATGACGTCTATAGACGTCTTACTAGTGGCGTCACGCGACGTCTCTTGAAGACGTCGTAGGACGTCCCAATGACGTCCGACGACGTGAAAAAACGACGTCGTGTGACGTCCATTATGACGTCATGCGACGTGAACTAGCGACGTTATCCCAATGACGTCATGTGACGTGAACTAGCGACGTCGTGTGACGTCCATTAATGACGTTATCCCAGCGTCATCCCAATGACGTCATGCGACGTGAACTAGCGACGTCGTGTGACGTCCATTAATGACGTTATCCCAGCGTCATCCCAATGACGTCATGCGACGTGAACTAGCGACGTCGTGTGACGTCCATTAATGACGTTATTCCAGCGTCAGTCCAAAGACGTCATGCGACGTGAACTAACGACGTCGCATGACGTCGCTGCGATGACGTAGGTATAACGTCTTGAATGGATGTCACACGACGTCGTTATTCACGTCGCATGACGTCATTGGGATAACGTCATTAATGGACGTCACACGACGTGGTTAGTTTACGTCGTATGACCTCCATTAATGACGTTTTCCGAGCGTCATCTTAATGACGTCATGCGACGTGAGCTAACGACGTCAATAATGACGATTAATTTGTGACATCGTCACGTGAAACATGACGTCAGTACTTACGTCTTAAAGACGTGGAACTATGACGACCTGTCGACGTCTTTCTCCAACGTCTTAAATCACGTCAACATATGTATCAAAATGACGTCAATAATGACGATAAATTTGTGACATCGTCACGTGAAACATGACGTCTGAAATCACGTGATGCGACGTCCAAAATGCCCAATAATTCACGTCAATAATGACGTGACCTTGCTGTCTGGGACGTTATATATGCCACAACCGTGATTTTTTTCAGCCATATAAATACCACCATTTAGCTGGCAGGGGGTGGGGGGACACTCGACTCTAACAAAAAATAGCACTTTAAAGCTTAATATTTTACAAACGCATCACTTAATCGAAAAATGGTTTTTATAAACCTACAATATTTTTTAAGACCTATTCAACGATATGCCACACCATGGGGTACAAATGAAAAAACATTACATCCCCAGTTTACGAGTAGGGGAGGTACCCTATAAAAAATATATTTCTAAATTTTATTGTACCACTTTGTCAGCATTTCTAATATGTATATTCATGCCAAATTACAGTTTTCTAGAACTAAGCATCTCCGAGAAATAGTGCAGACAGACGGACGGACGGACGGACGGACGGACGGACGGACATGGCGAAACTATAAGGGTTCCTTGTGGACTTCGGAACCCTAAAAATTTAGCCATTCTAATCACCCATATTTATATTAATATGTGCTGACATAAGATTTAAGTAAAATATATTTTATACTACACTTACTCGGAAAGTCAATTCAAACTAACCTATTAATTGGGGAGAAAGTTGCTCATTAATCCTCCTTCAAAATCTGGTTAATAATGTTGTATGCAAATCCATTATTACACACTTTACCCATGTAGTAATATTGTATGAAAATCCATTATTCCACAGTTATGTTTTTTTTTTTAATTTCAAAACGAGCCATGGATGCATGTAAGTTAATACTTTTTTTTATTTGACACTGCCGACTTTACACAAGCTATATAGACGTTCTAAACGAATGTACCTACATCAAAAAAGTTTTTCGGAAAAAAAAACTCGAAAATGCGATAACAATATCGTTAAATGGTTTGAAGAAACATATGCATTGATTAATTATACTAAATATGATTTTATATTTCGGGTTGCACGCAAGAAATTTTGTAACAATCTGTGTCGTCACTGGCTGTAAAGACGCGGCGCGCCCAAATTAAAAAAAAAAGGTTGGCGCGGTTTTCACTTTAAAAAAAAGAATATCGCGCGCCTTTCGTTTCATTGTCATAACTTTGAATTTGCTTTTGTGTTTGAAATGTCTTCAACAAATGAGGAAAGTAGCGATGGTAGTATTATTGGAACGCCACCTGAAATATTAATTCATGCTCAACAAGCAATTAACAATCTTCTACCGGAAAAATCAAAAAATAAATACATGAAGCAGTATGAAGAATTTATGCAGTGGAAGACTGAAAAGCAAGCTTCTTCTTTGTCGGAAAATGTTCTTCTAGCCTATTTTAGTGAAAAGTCTTCAAAATATAAGCCTAGCAGCCTGTGGGCTATATATTCAATGCTGAGAAGTACATTTATTCACGAACAGCTCAGGATAGGGTTCTTCTTCAAGCAAAACTCCTGGATCCTTTTAAACTTGTATAATGAAGTAAAAAGTACAATTTTATTTGTATGTATGACGCGATTAGCCGTGGGCGCGGTCGGTGGCAGAGTGTCGTATGGAGGGGGGCGCAGGCCTACGGTGCGCCGAGGCAGCCCCGCACGTCGCACGCCCGGGGTCCAAAGGTTGCCGCGTTAACAGTTGTTTTTTTTTTTCCTCGTAAGAGTAGTATAAAGTATTATATATCCCTCGAGGGTAAGTATTGATTACTCAACTCGTGTTGTTTAAGGCCCTCCGCTTCGCGTCGGGCCTCAAATGGCCACTCGTTGAGTAATCAATGCCTTACTCCTCTTGGTGAATAAATAACTATTGTTCTATGTAGGTATTATATGAAATTTAACCTAACCTAACAGTCAATGAATGTCGTGTTGACTTATTAACTTAACGTTAGGTTAGCTGTCAATTGCGTAACATGGTGGAATCGAATTTATTTAAAATCAAATTTTCTATATATTTTTAGCGTGAATTTTATTGGTATTTTATGGTTATTATCCTTTTAGGGGCGGAGACAAATAATAATAAAAAAAACGATATGGGTGCAGCCGTTCGTGAGTTATATTATAACTCAAGAACATAAGTGGAGTGACTATTTATTTTTTATTTATTTATTTTCGGGATAATAAACAATTGTACACTGTAATTTACAACAAACTAACGCCCGGTTCCTATATCCAAACAACGCCTCGTTTTGCCTACGGACGGTTAAAATTTGACAGATTCTCTATGGAACAAATGTCAAAAATCAACCGTCCGTAGGCAAAACGAGGCGTTTCGTGGATATAGGAACCGGGCCTAGCACGAGTTTGTTTTTTATATACAGATTTAACGTTAATTAATAACGTGCCTGTAGAGATTCTATATAAAATCAACTATACCGACACATTTTCGACACATTATAATGAAAAGAGTATCTGGGCACTTCTAGAAAATCTCACGTCACGTTGCGGGAACCCCAAATAGCCACGAATTTCTTATAAAAAAACTGTTATTAACATATGTATAGGTACTAACGGATATGAAATGATATTCCTGACAGTAAGGCATTACATCTTGGGCCTCAGGTTGGTTACCCTGAGGCCCAAGATGTAACAAGAAATCATATGATTTTGGTGTCCATGCGCCACAGTGACCCTGACCTTACCCTTAGGTGGCCTGTCTGCTCGTTTGCCTACCAATTGCCTACCAAAACAAATATATTTTTAAAATATTTTTGCAATTTCAAATCGTAATTTTACTCGCCTTAATAACAGCCAAATGACCAAAATGACTTTGACGTTGACTTTAAACATAAATAAGTACTTTTTATAAAAAAAAAATGTTGCTACAATTTATAACGTTTGACCGTAACGCTGGAGAGCGTCGGCGAAGACAAAGAACATTAAAAAATATGATTTTATTTGACTTTATTATCCATTTTCTGTCAGATCAGGACAATATTTTAAATCATTAAAAACAATATCGATAACAGATAGAACCAAATCGTTCTAAAATAATGAGCCGGCGATTGACGTGTGTCAATAATAATTGTAATTTTGTGCCAGTCATGACAACCAGCCAGGGGTGCTTATTTAACGAGAAGACATTTTATATTTCAACAGTTTGCTTTAATTATCATAAAATAAATACTATTGACTATGTACAGTTCCGCGTAGGGTGTGGTCGCAGGAATCAGTGGTGGGCGAGGTACGCGGGCGCGTGCGCGGAGTGCGCGGCGTGCGCGGGCGCCGAGTGGCTCACGACGGCGTTGAAGCCGCTGTGGTCGTCGGCGGAGTAGTGCACCGTGCGCACGGAGCCGTCGGCCTCCAGCAGCGAGTACTCACCGTGCACGGCATCGCCATCGCGGGCCTCCTTCTGGGACTTGTTGTCGCCGGTGTGGCCGTCAGCCACGGAGTACGAGTACTCGTACTTGGGGTGCGCCTGCAGAGACAACAACCAATTAGTTCCTCCCTCATCTCGTGAACCTCATCGAACATAGTATGTGTGGTGTGAAACAGATTTGAAACACTTACGTATTCCTCCTCTTGGTGGTGAGCGGAGACGATCAGCTTGGGCGCGGGCGCGAGCACCTTGGCGACGGGGGCGGCGTAGTGGATGGGGCTGGCGGCGTAGTGCGCGGGCGCGGCGTGGTAGGCCACGGGGGCGGCCACGGCGACCTTAGCGACGGGCGCGGCGATCAGCTTGGTGGCGTGGTGGGGCTGCTCGTCGTGGCGGACGATGCTCTGGGAGGAGACGGCGCCGGCGTGGGAGTAGTGGGCCGGGGCGGGCGCGGCGTGGTAGGAGATGGGAGCGGGCGCAGCATGGTAGGAGATGGGAGCGGGTGCGGCGTGGTAGGCCACGGGTGCGGCGATCAGCTTGGTGGCCAGATGGGGCTGCTCGTCGTGGCGAACGATGCTCTGGGAAGAAACTGCGCCGGCGTGGGAGTAGTGCGGCTCCGGGAGGAGACCAGCCTGAGCCACGGCCACGAAGGCGCACAGAGCGAGGATCTGAAACAATTACACCGTTAGTTCAGCACGCACTTAAGTCACTTCGGTCACTTAACACTTCACTGTACACGCATCACTGTTTAATCCGCAGAACTTACTTTGGAGAACATGTTTGTTTGTTAACTAGGTGTTCACTGATACATGACATATGAAAATAGCTCTTTATATACTGACCGTTGATTTTGGACAAGGTCGACAGGTCACAGCTATATCATATCAAAGTCTTCTGCGTCGATGAGAAATGCGCCCGTAGGCAAAGATGTAGAGTACCTTGAAGAATTTGGACGACTTTTACGCTTGATTAACCTCGAGATGTTATTGACGGTGGTAATAGTTATTTATTATACAAGTGCGGAAAATATGTAATTCCCGAACGAGCCCGAGATGACCAATGATCTAAAACACGAGCTAAGCAGGTTAAAAGAACGAGCTACTTAATTAAATTTGGGGTGTTCTGTAATTTTCTCATGGCCTTCATCAGAACTGATAATATTTGTTTAATAAATTGTTTAATATTTGTTTTTAATGATTGCTGATACTACGAATATAGCTGATCTTTCTTTTACCTCTAGAAGTAGCATGCATTGTTTGCGGAGAGAAACATTTTTGAGCCTATCAAAATCTCTTAAGTAAGCTGACCTTTCAAGACGAATAATGGTGACATATTATGGATTTTTATTTTTCTCATCAGTCACGTTACTTAAGAAAACGATTTTTTATGTTGGGTTCTTTATATTTTTGACTTCAATTTGTCGGATTATTTTTATGATTGGATAATTTCCATTGGTTCACCGATGCGTCGCTTTAAATGCAGCCAATATATCTTGACCTCTGTATAGTTATTTTGACCATGTAAGTTGCGTGTTTTGGTCTCGAATTCTATTCCAGAGTTTACCAAGGCAGCCCGTAATACTTGCTACCAGCTGAGACCGATGAAGCAGTAGCACCCGCTGCACCGTAGCTATAATTAGCAACTATCTCAAGAACAATTTTAAGCCATGTGCCGCCATCTGTCGGTGTTTGTGGTTGTTACCACGTCATATTGCCATATAATGTAATGCCCGCTTTCCTCGCGTTGCTATCTCAGCAAGCGGCGCCAGCGCACAAGAAATGATCTCGGTTCTACGAGAAAAACTGTAAGCGTGTAAAGTTAAATAAATTAAAACACTGCACACGGCCGTTGATTTAACGTAGAACGTCGGTTTCCGCAACCCCGTCCGCCCACGATACCTATCTATTAAGTCCATAACTTTGAGATGACTATAATATAAGAGAAAAATCATGACACTAAATAAAATTATGAATCTTAGACTAGACTAATATTCATATTCAAGTCATTTATTGTGAATCATGCTCATTTTACGAGGTGGTAGGTAGGTACATTATTTATAGTCGGTACATAATACCCTATTAAGGGCAATGCAACAGTCTTATTTACTAAAAATTTCAAAATAGGCTATATATGTTTAATTTTACATAGAAGTCGTCAAATTTAATTTGAATGTTAAATAAATAATAAATTAGTAATATATTTAAATGTTATTATAATTTAGACACAATAGTGATAGTAAATAATAATAGTATATAATGTAAAAATTTGTCATTGAAGTATTCTTCTACTGTTTAGTAGGCCTTTCGTGTTTAATTTTTTTCCCTCTTTTATGTAGTTTGGTAATATGATTATAACATTTCGCAGCAGAATGATATGGGCCGTTTCGGACGAGTTGTAGAGATGAATTTGGCATGAGAAGCATATTTTTAAACCTTTTTTTTAGGATTTTTATTATATAAATCTATATTTCTCTATGCAAACAGTCCCAGCTCCAGTAGGTATAGACAGGGCAGCGTTAGAATTTCACATTTTTTACATTTTTTTGTAGCACGAATAGATAATGTGCAGCAGGACTACTTCCCCACAGGAGTATGCCATACCGGAAACGTTCTTGCGCATACGCGTAGAAGCTGCTAAGTGCAATTTTTTGGTTTTGTATTTTTACGTAATATTTGAAGTACTACTACAGCCTATTTGCGTCCCACTGCTGGACACAGGCCTCCTCTCGTCACGAGAGGGTTTGGGCTATAGTCCCCACGCTGGCCCAGTGCGGATTGGTTACTTCACACACCTCTTGAATTACTTCGCAGATGCATGCAGGTTTCCTCACGATGTTTTCCTTGACCGAAAAGCTCAGTGGTAAATTTAAATTGAATTTCGCTCATAAGTAAACTTAGAGGTGCGAGCTGGAATTGAACCCGCGACCCTCTTCATGAGAGGCGGTAGGTCGAACCACTAGACCACCAAGGCTTTTAATATTTGAAGTACGTAAAGGAATTTGGAAAGGAAAATAGTTAGATGGGATCGCCTAATTCGTGAGGAAATGCGACCTTCCACTTTTGTGAATTGTACCCGTAGGTTTCGTTGTGATTCGAAAGACATTTCACGTCAAATAAATCATTTCATTTGAACAGTCAAATGGAAAAATCAATGCAAAGTTCGGGTAGGTAGGTATGATAAACTAATACTTAAATCATTTACTTGTAAATAACTAATTTATTATTCATGTAAATAACAAAACATCGCTTATCAAAATTTTAATGGTGGTGTTTGGGCTGGATGTGGACGGCGTGTCCCTCGTACTTTACATCAGCGTTGAATCTGTAAGTGAAAAAAATATACTTAAGTACGTAATATATAATCTACTGAACCAAATGGGGTTGTGTGGTAACACTGTGACCACCAAATCAAGGATTTAAAATAGAAACACGCTTAAAAATAATAGAAAATAAAAGTATCAATCTGGAGTTCATTAATTAGTTTTAATAGGAAAAGAAAATAATGTGAAAAGTTGGGAGGCGAGATATACGTATGTAAAATGTTACTTAGATTGACTTAGTCGTAATAAGTATAGACAATAGACAAGAAATCTGCATAATTTGGCCACTAGGAGCACTCGCTGCAATCGCTTGACCCAAACCATCTGTCAATTGCATAGAGAAATATTTGTTGTTATTGGTTTTACTTAAATTATTAAAAAATGCCGCATGTGCAGTTCTAGGATGCAATGAGAACGGACGACACGTATTTCCGAAAGACTTTGTATGTATCTGGGGCAGGTATAATTGCATTGGGATGTCTTCATTTTCATCACAAATAACTGAACCAAAATTAAAATTGCGGCCAAATTTAACAATTTTAAACAAATCTACTAAAAATTTTCAACAAAAAAACCCCGTAAAAATTTGACAGCTGCGGTGTTTGGGTTTTGGTTTGGGTCAAGCGTTTACAGCGCCATCTAAGTCGAGCTTTGCGTATTCTTGTCCATTGGGATGATAATGAGTGCACTGATCCTTACCCAGTCTTCTTGTCTGAGGAGTAGTGCACGATGCGCACGGTGCCGTCGGGCTGGTGCAGGCTGTAGTGGCCCGAGACGACGTGGCCGTCGCGCTGCTCGTGCTGCTGCTTCACGTCGCCGGTGTGCGGGTCCTTCACGCTGTACGCGAACTCGTACTTGGCGGGACCCTGCGGAGACACACCGTGTGGTGAGCGAACAGGCGACGCGTGGTGCGTTAGTGCAGGGTGGTGGGCGCGGGCCGTACGTGGTGGTCGAAGTGGCCCTCGGGCGCCTTGGCGGGCACGTCGTGCCGCTGGATGCTCTGCGACGAGTACGCGGGCTGCTCGTGCCCGTGCCCGTGCCCGTGCTGCGGCCGGGCGGCTGCCACAGCTACCAGGGCGACAATGATGACGATCTGAAAAATATAGGGAGAAATTTGTAAATTATATACATTTTAAGGCTTTTCTTTATAAGAGCTCTATGGCAAAGTTTTATCGGAAAAAGGGCATACAAAGTGAATATAGTAGGTAATGATATCTAAGTTCTTATTTTTGATATTATTGGTAGGCAAATGAGCACACAGGCCACCTGATGGTAAGCGGTCACTGCGGTCCATGGACACCGAAATCTTATCTCGAATGCGTTGCCCACCCTGAGGCCTAAGATGGAATGCCTTTGTGCCAGTAATTTCACCGGCTGTCTTACCCCCTACTGGAACACAGCAATGCGAGCACTGCAATTTGGTGGCCGGTTAGCTGAGAAAGATGATGGTACCACCCGGACGGTTAGAACCAGGCCCTTACACAAAAATTATCTATTTACAAGTCAAACTTAAGATTATAAATATGAACTTTACATTCCTCGGATCAATTTGTCTATAAACCCACAACCCATAGATAAGTTACATCTGTTTTTGAACTCGATGTTTTAGAAAGTTAGTTGTCGTTTTCAATAATGTTGTATTATATTCAATATTGAGGTAAGTGTAGTATTTATTACCTTTGAGCACATTTTTTTATTAATAAGGTAAGGTAATACTTAAATATTTCTTTACTGTCTAAAGTTCAGTTGTGACTGATGTCTTATCGAAAATTACATTTCTTTATATACATATTTAAATCTTTAAAGGCACACTGGTTTGCTTTTTCGCAATATGTCCACTTTCGTGTCTTTAGTATTCAGATTCGGTGTGGTTGTGCGGGGGTCGTATCCTTGAACTACATAAAGGCCCGTCTCCTGTGGAGTGGTCGGTATAGCCCTAAAGTATTGGTGACGACATTGTGAAAGTTGCGGGAACCTGTTTGAGTGGCTAGGGTGACTTTGAGGGAAAGAGGGGACTTTGGACGTTTTTCGCAGAAATGATGGCATGGCTATCAAAATAATGATG